>VSMD01004111.1:0-32760 GCA_008750895.1 Mirza zaza | reverse complement strand
GGAAAAGAATAGTTTTGTGAAAGTTAATCAAAATGTTAGATTAGAAGGCAGTTGGCAGAAGTCATTAATTTAATTTTATTTATTATATATATGAATGTGTATCTAAATAGGAAATTTTGTCTTCAGAGTAGCTTTGGTGATTTTGTACTAATTCCAGAGATTTTGGTATTGCTTGACAACAAATGAAAAACAAGAATATCCGTCACAAAACACTTTTGGAACTCTTCTTTTGAATTTCCATTCAGAATCAGGTTACGATCCTCATGAGAAAACTGGGTTCATTACTTACTTGGTTACTCCTCCTTTTTATGAAAAACAGTATTACTCAACACCATTACCTACCTTATTTGGCAAGCTTGGCTCTGAACGCCTGTTGGTTGCTTCCCAGAATCAAATACATCTTCAAAAAATGACAATTTACTGTCCCTGAGCTATTGGAATGGAACATAGACTCTGACAGCATTTCTGAAGAGTTTCAAACAGTATTGAGCAACCCTTTTCGTCATGTTACTGGAAGAAGTGCTAGTTTTTAAAGCTGTGACCACTCTGAGAGGCTGATATTCTTAAATGTAAAATTTCTGGAGCATTTGTTTTAAAACAAAGATTGGTCACACGTATTTGATGATTTTTATTAACAAGTTGCCTATGAAGGATCTCGGAAGTGGGAGATTGGAATTAGGCCAGTTTGACTGAGACAAGGACCTGAATGGGCATTGTGTATGGTTCCCTCAAGGAGCAAATGATTGAATGAGCGAACGTCACTTTGTGTGTGTGTATGTGAATTCCAGTTGATTTATACTCTCCCTGCCTGTTTTGGCTGAGTTGAAAAAGCAGTCTTGACAATCGGAGGGAAGGGTGACTGCATAGGGAAGGCACGGCATGCTGCAAAGTAGGTGGATTACTGTCACAGCCCTTTTCAGTGAAAAGAAGAGCTGCATACAAAGAAAGTGGCCTTTGCTAGCATAAGGAAAAGCAGTCAAAATTTAGAGCTGCTTCCATAGCGACAATGCTATTTTTTAAGTACAGTTAGATCCGAAATACACCCCTCCCCCAAAGATATCCATGTGTCAAGATAGCTCTCAGGGTGGTTACGGAATACTTGTGAAGGCTTTTAATTCAAAAATATTTTTATGAAGCCAGCCTGTTTATTTTACATTATTAATAAAAATTTCTGCAAATTATAGACCTCAAAAATTACGACTCCAGTGTTGCTATCTTGATTAGAACTGTTTAAGCAGGGATTTAAAATTCGGGATTTTTAACAGTTATCACAAAAGGAATTCTTGGCATTTACGTGTAATCCAATTTTAGATCTTTAAAAAATATGGAATTAACAAGTAAAAGAATCTGAATCAGGCAATTTCAAACATCAAAATGCTAGGTTCCTCCTTCTACCTCTGTCCCTTGTCGCTGAGCTCGCCGCCTCCTGTCTTGGAAAGGTGAAAGCAAATGTTTTCCTAAGCAGTATCTGGTGGAGAAGCCATTGGGGAGTTTGGATGAGAAGACACTGTGAACTGTGCTGGAATGAGGCCAGGTGTGACAGGTGACAAGAGTGTCACCATGCTCATATCTGGGATTTGTAGGGCCCTAGGTCGGCATTTCTCCCCTTTCCTCCCAGCGTCTTTGGGTCAGGAGTTGGTTAAGGTGGTGACAGTTGCCTCTGGTTGGACAGTCCCAGCCTTGCCCAACCACCCAGCCCCTGTTCTAAGCTAAACAATGGGTGACTGGGTTGGACTGCTTCCCCTTTTCTGAAGAGAAGTTGACCCTTCAGGAAACTTTGGCTCATAGACTTGTCTGCTTTGTGGCTTGGTGTCAACTAGAACTTTGGTCTGCCACTGTGATGATTCAGAGAAAAGAATCTCCAAAATAATTGTCATAGTTTTTTTCTGCTGCTCTCTGGGAACTTCTGGACTCAGCTGTCCGAATTGACTTAGGTTTTGCTCTGTTGAGCTTGTGAAATGGCTCTCAAACTCCTCCCAACCTCAGAAATTGTTTATGATCAGGACGTAATTGAATTTACAAAGCGCCTTTCTTCTGTAGAATCATTAATTTTGCACATAGATTTTTCTCATTTAATACCAAGATCTTCAGGCTTAGTGGCTTATCACCAGTTTGTTGAACAAGCTCCAAGTGATTTTATAAGTATGACCATTTGTTTTGTTATAAAAGTATAGCTTCTTTCATGAAATTTTATAGTGTTTACTTTTTTTTAGGCCAGATTTTCTCTATATGATTGACTGCACCCTAAAGTCTCTCTGTAATACATCTGTGGGGTCTTTCTGCTTTTGAGTACTGTTGAAAGGTGAATTGTTTTTGTGATGAAGGAGGTACCGTGTTTCCCCGAAAATAACACAGGGTCTTTTATTTATTTTTCCTCAAGAAGATACCGTAGGGTTTATTTTCAGGGGATGTGTTATTTTTTGTAAGTATGGTACAACAATCTACATTTATTCAAATATATTAAGTCGTCTTCTTCTGGAACATCATCATAACTCTCCAAACCCCAAATTCCATCCTGAATTTATTGCAGCTCTATTTCCTTTAGAACCATTGGCCCCAGTCTCTCATGTGGAGCAATACAGCTCTCAGGGACTGATGAGAAGGGCTACTCGTCTTCTTTACCTCTCTGCGAGGAAATGCATGGGTTGTGCAGATACGCTGCATAGCCACACCCATCACTAGGTCTTATTTTCTGGGTAGGGCTTATATTGCACAAATGCTTAGAAATTCTGCTAGGGCTTATTTTATGGGTAGGTCTTATTTTCGGGGAAACACAGTAGACTGAGATGTCAGACAACCCTGAGATCTGCAGAAAGCCCAGCCTGGGCATTCACAGTGGCGTGATCTTGGTTTATTTATTTATTCTTAAGTAGCTTTCCCCTCTGATAAATTTGGGTAATAGTATCTTGCTCACTGGTTTTTGGTGAAGATGAATTGAGAAAACATGTAAAACAGGGTATCCAGTGCATAGTAAATTCTCACTAAATGGTGGCAGTCAAATGTTTTTGTACTTTAGTAACTCAGTTTCTTGGGTTGGTTTCTATGGGGGGAAATAAACAGTTTCCAGTTTACCAAGCAGGGAGTACCAAACACCTTATGGGATCATCAGAAGTCAAAGCAATAAAAGACTTTATTCATTCATTCTATGAATAGTTATCAAACACTTGCGACATACCAGGCATGTGAGATTCCACTGAGTGAACCACACAGACAAACCCGGGCCCTCAAGGAGCATACACTCTAGCTGGGGGAAACAAACAATAAACAACAACACGGTGAATAAGTCAATTACGCTATTTGTTTGAAAGTGTTAAGTGCTGGGAGAAGAAAAGAAAAAAAGAAATTGCAAAGAATATGTAATTTTAAATGAATCTAATTGGAAGGGAAACATTTATTCAGTGATTTGTAGGTGCTGGAGTTAGCTGTGCAGTTAATTTTAGGGTCTAGCATTCCAGGCAGGGAACAGCCAATGCAGAGAGAGGCCCTGGGCTTTGAGGCCAGTGTGGCTGGGCAAAGGGGAGAGGAGCAGGTGGTGGGGGCATAGGTGCCAGATTGTGTGGGGCCCTGCAGGCCACTGGACAGCTTTGGATTTTGCTCTGAGAAGGAAGAGAAAGGGTTTGTAGCCCTTAGAAGAATGACATGGTCTGACTCAGTTTTAATAGGCTCACTGGCTGTGACTGTGAACGAGCAGATGGAGGGGGCATGGATCTCAGAGGACACCTTAATTCCTTCATTTGAGTTAACATAGAACCCAGAGTCAGGGTTCGAATCCTGCATCCGCTACTTTACCACTGTGGGTGTCAGACATCCAAATTGAAGGAACTCTTCAGAGAAATCTTGAAAATATCCTGTTACTCTCTGAGAGCCAGGAATTAGGCTGTGGAAAAAGAAAAAAACAAATGCTGATTCTATTTTTTTAAACTAACAATGTATTTTGAGGGAATGAAAACTGAGGCATTTTTGTAGCCTAAAATTACTTTTGGGCTGTTTGTCCACATAGCTTTGAGTTTATAAATGGATACTTCATATAGGAGGTAGGATTTCATTAAGTTGGCTGTGACATTTTATTAGACATAAATCCTCTAGGTCTGGCTAGCTATACAGTTAGCCGTCAAGCAGTTGTGGAACCAGAATACTGGTGCTACAAAAAATGAGGTCTGTGCTAATGTATCATTTTTACCTAAAGAAAGATAGCATTGCTAAGGTATGTAATTTTAGACCGTTAAGAGGAAAAAAATAATGTCATTTGTTAGGCTTGCCTTACCATGAAGCCTTTTCATTTTTAACCATTGCCAATACTCTATCCCCGAGTCTTTCTGCATCACCTCTGTTTTTGGGAAACCCCCGCTTGGGTGGGGATCCTGTGGCTTTGAAGCCACACGTGGCCTCCAGATCCCCAAGTGCGGCCCCTGGACCAAATCCAGACTTCACAGAGCAAAGCCTTTATTAGGAGGATTTGTTCTGGGAAATTTGGATTCAGTCAAAAAGGCTGCACTCAAGGATCCAGAAGACCACGTGTGGCCCTAGTCCTCAGGTCTCCCAGTCTTGGCAGTTGTTAAAAATAAGTTAATGTCTAAAATATCCATCCCACAAAAAGCATTAATCCTCCTTCAGTTATAATTTTCTACGTATCTTTCAGCCCATGATTTAAGAAGACCTATAATAAATAAAGATTAATCAGTACTCAGATGCTGAGTTAATTATTTAGGGGAACAATAATTATGTAATATTTGGGTCATCTTGCTGTTTTGGCTTCCTTTCTATCACTTTGCCTACCTTGTAACCACAAATCCACTTACCATTCCTGTGATTGGGCTGAAACAGGGAAAAGAGATGGGATTCATATTTGTCCATTTTCATCCATTAACTCTGGAGTTTCACCAGTGGCTTGGTGCATTTTCTCTGCATTTTCCCCCTAACCCGAGATTATACTTATGCTTGAATACATTCCTGAGGTGTTTGATCAAACCAAAAGTTGGTCGTGAGAAAAATAAATCCCTTCAGGATTTAAAACAAAATAACAACCATATTTGACATATTCCAGCATTAGAAAATTTTTATTATGTTTCTGATAATTTTTCACATAAAATTCCTTCCCACTTTCTTCCACCCGGCTTTACAAGGAAACCAAGACAGCAAATGTGCCAGTTTCTTATAAAGATGTATTTGAGAAAGCAGAGGTTTCTTTGTCTCAAGTTCTCTTGTTTTGATTTTTTTTTTTTTTTTTTGAAATAGGATCTAGCTCTGTCACCCAGGCTAGAGTGCTGTGGCATCATCACAGCTCACAGCAACCTCAAACTCCTGGGCTCAAGCGATCCTCCCACCTCAGCCTCCTGAGTAGCTGTAACTATAGGTGCACCACCATGCCCAGCCTGATTTTTAACTACTTAGACATGGAGTTGCAGTTTTAAATAATAAATCTAAGTTTACCTCCCCCATTGGTGAGAAATTCAAGATGATGAGTTAGATTAAATAGGAAATACTGTTTACAATGGAGCTATCTGTAGTTTGGGGGTGGTTTCTAATTTCAGCTTTAGAATGGTAATTATTAGTATAACAAATATCTCTAAACTTAAGCTGATGATCATTGTCTGTCGTGCTTTATAAAGTATACTGTTCTAGGAGTGTAATGCATTTTGGAAGCCTGGTGGATATCCTTTCATATGTGTGCATGTGTTGTATACATGTATGGATGCCCAAAGCTTGAGCGTAACCTACTGGTAAACATTGACTCCAAACAAATGGGTCAGTGTTCCAAAGTGAGGTAAAGTTTCACTTATATATAGGCAGAGACAGAGAAGTTTTAACAGGATTGTATTTTCCATACAAGACCAGTGCATACATTATGGCAATTTGATTGATGATGGATTGCTACATTCCAAGGAATATTATTACTTTGTTAGTCCATGAGGCAGGGAAAGTGATTTTCTGAGGGGATCTTATCTCTGGTGCTGCTTGGTCTTCCTAATTTTCTACAGCATGAGAATAAAGTAGGGAGAATCTATAAACAGAAAAGCAGAAGCTGCAGCTGCATGCTCCCCCACTCAGGCTGCACAGCCACATTCCTCTCAAGGCCAAGAATAATTTAAAGTTCCAACAACTTTAAGTTTGAATTATTTAATTTCACAGGTGAAAGTGTGTAAATACCAACCGTATACACAAGACTAACCTTGACAAGAGGGGTATCAACCAAACACATGGGGAGCATTCTGGAATGCTCACATGCGGAAAAGTCTAATAAATGGAAAAAGTCTGATGGGATGGCTTTGGCTGATAGATAAGAGTTTAGTAGGTCAAGATTACTAGAGAAGGAGCACCACATGGAGAAAAGAATGAGCAATGGTGCAGCAATAGGCCAGCATGGATGTTGGCTGTTCCCATTGCCAGTCTATCCTTCCCCGCATCCCTTCATTTCCCTTTCAGAAACTCAGCTCAAATATCACCTTGTCCTAGGAGCATTCCCGAGGAAGGGTTTGTTTGAGCATGTGGATATTGGAATCAGACACTTACCTGCTCTGCGCTTGGATAAGTTGCTTCATGATAAGAGAAATTTGTGTTAACATGTATGTCAGGCAGCATTCTGAGTGCCTCACATAGCCTCAGTCTTTTAATCACTACAATTTCCTTATGAGGAAGGAATTATATTGTTCTTATTTTTCAGATGGGGGAACTGAGGTGCAGAAAGGGTAAGTTGTTTCAAGGTATGCAGCTAGAAAGTAGCAGTACTCGGAGGTGAACACTGGCACTTTGATGCTAGAAACTATGGTCTTTGACTTCAAGTTGTAGTATAAGAAAAAAAAAAAAAAGAAACTACACTCTTTACCACTACACTATAACTCTGCTAGGCTGCAGTTTGTGAAGCTTGTGATAAGATTTTCAGCACACTGTTCAACATGCAGTAAGTGCTCAATAACTGGAAGTCATTGCTATTATTAATATTTCCTGGACTCCCCAGTTTGATGGAGAGGTTTTTATTCTTTTTTTTTTTTTTTGAGAGGTTTTTATTCTTGTACATACCTCTCTGACAGCATTACTGCACTGTGCCACAGCTGTTGATTGGTCTGTTTTACACAATAGACTGAAAGCTTGTTGAGGTCAAGAACTCTCCTACAGAACCTGTCTCCTAATGGCTCAGAAGTACATGTTGAATGAGTGAATGATTGAAACATTTTGGTTGCTGTGGATGGTCTTGCTGAAGGGAAAGCAGTGCTGTGGAGTGACTCATATGCAGGACTTTAAGGCGGGCACTACTAGGTTTGAATTCAGCTCCTACCACCTGTTGGCTTTGTGTCTTATGCAATTTTTTTATCTTCCCTGAAGCCTTCACTTCCTTGTTTATTTAATGGGGTTTAATAGAACCAAAGAGATAATGCATATCAGGAATTTAACTGAATGACTGGTTTATGATAAGCAATATACAAGTGCTTTTATTATTATTGAATAACTGCTGAGAACCGGGCACTCTGCTGTTTGTTGGAGGTATAGGCATAAAGATTACCTTATTCAGGGACTTTACAGTTTCATAGAAGAACTGCCACCCAATGCGTTAAAATTCTGTGCTCTATTATGCAACAATAGACATAGTTTGGCTAAACTGTGGGAGGGGGCGAAGGTGATGAGTAGTCAGCTTCATTATGGAAGATATATCCAAGTTGTGCTTTGAAAATGAACAAAAATCCTTAAGATATGGCAGGAATGAAGCTCTCAAATACCACGATTGTGGACTTAATTGAATAGGCAATGGGGAACCATTGAAATTTTTTGAGTAGGAGGGTGATATCAACAGAAATGTCCTTTAGGAAGATTAATCTGACAAAAATATGTAGGATGAGTTAGTGGAGAGAGAATGAGGAAGTAAATATCACATAGACCTTTTAGTGGAACCTCCTACACAGGATAGAAATCCATTCTGCATCACCCCTTACAGATGGCCATCCAGCTGATGCCTGAACACACCCAGGATGGGGACCTTCACTCCCTCTTAGGCAGCTCCCTTTCATTTCTTCCTTTCTCCCACCTTCCCTCTTGACCTCCTCTCCCTCCCTCCCTCCCTCCCTCCATTCATCATTTAAAAGTTTCCTCTGTGCCATATACTGGGCTAGGTGCCAGGAATGTAAACTTGAATACAATATTCTTGCCCTTGAGGAGCTCATAATCCTAGTGGTCACATTTGGTGTCCATTATTGAATAATTGTTATTGTTGGAAAGTTCATTTTTTTCTTAGCTTGAGCCAAAATCTGTTTTCTTTTAAGCCTCTCTCCTATTGGTTCTACTTTTCCAATTTTCTCCTGTAAAATACACTGCATCCTCTTATTTTCTATGATTGCTTTTATCATATTTATAAACCCTATCATGGAGCCTCCTGATCTTCTCTTTGGAAAACCCGGTTCCCTTAAAAGGGCCTCAATGACAGAACTCATAAAACTTAAGGACTTTTGGAGCCGAATGAGACTTTGGGAGTCATTTAGAATTCACATCTCAACCCTCATCATTTTACAGGTAGGGTCTGAGTCACAAATAAGTTGTGACTTGCCAAAGATCACAGAGCTAGTTAGTGGCAAAACTAGCACAAGAACCCAGGCTTTCCAGTGTCCAGACTTGCAAGACTAGTTCTTGCTCAAACTGTCTATCCCAATAACCCTTCCCAAACATTCTTCAGATTCTCAGTATCTCTCAAACATGTGGAGCCAGAAGTCGAATGTGGTGTCTCAAATGTGTTCTGGCTTTGGAAGAGAGCTGTGATGAGAGGGAATAAAAGCTATCATGAACAGAATGTGCCAGGCTGTGCGCCAACCTCATTACTTGCATCTTCTCACTCAGTGCCCTGAGAGCCCTCATAGAGGTTTAGGATGTGAATGCCAAGGTGGGGAAACTGAGCCTCAGTTCACGGCCATGGGGCTAGTAAGCGGACGTGCTGGAAATCCAACTGAGGGCTGTTGCCTTCAAGGTCAGTGTGCTGACCTCCTCCCCCAGAAGGGCCATTATTTATCATAATCTCTACCTGTATTGTAATGAAGATATCTTAGCCGAAGCATTGTACTTGTGCGCATGTGTTAAGTTTTTGGTCATTAGAACATCTAGCCGTCTATTCCTCGAATGGGGCATAGTTAGGTATTCTTCATCCTACACTTATGGAAATTTTTAAAAATCTAAATGCAGGTCTTCATTTTAATTTCTGTTAAATGTCACACTGATACACCATTGGTTTTGTCTGGTCTCCTTGGTTAAAAGTGGAATAAGGCTCACGAGGGGGGCCTGAATGCTGGGTGTGACTTCTGACTCTGTCCCGTGTGATCAGGTGACGGAGCGCCAGTGTTCTTAGGTGTCAATCAAGACCAGTCCTACAGAGCTCAGTGTGGATGTGAGATTAACTGAGACAGTGTATGTAGAAGGACTTTGTCAATCAGCAAGTGAATGCTAATCCGGATGTTTTAAAATGTGGATGGTAGCCTGCCTTGCTCCTGGGCTCCAACAGACTTGCCTCCTCTGTTCTTGACTTGCTCAGGTCTTCCTGCTGCTGGGAATGCCCCCTCCTCCTCCTCTTTCACCCCTCAAAATGTTAGCCTGGAAGGGAAAAGTGAGAGGCCAATTTTGAAAAACCTTCCTTAGTTGCCTGCCAGAATTCATTTGTCTTGTCAGTACACGTCCGTACCACTTTGTTTATGGCACTGCTATGGTCCTTATCTCAGCCTGCCTTGAGTTAATATTTGTTATGCCCAGACTTCCCCCACTAGCCTGAGAGTTCCTTGAGAACAGAGACCATACAGTGTTCATCTTTATGAACCTTCCCTTTCCCTGAGCCTATAAAGAGTTGAGCAGTAATTCAACTGGGTCTTTGATATTGGCCATCCCTCCCAGATTTACAGACTTGGCAGCTTTGCTAGTTTCCCTTCTGGCATCATCCCCATCAAGATAAAGAAGTTGGAAAGGACAGGGACCAAAGGCAGAGCCCAGGAGAAATGTGGCTGTGTGCTATGAAAGTCTTCCTCCAAATTATTACCCAAGCATGAGTTAATGCTGGGGTTATTGTTATGTAATGGTGAATCCTCAGAACAGTGTGTGGTCAACTTCTCCATTCAAAACTTGCCAGGATTACTGGAGTCTCCTAACTGGTGGGCTTCTACTTTCCGCCGTCAATTTATTCTGCTGTCAGAGCAGGAATCCTTGGGGAAACCCACCCTTCTCTCATGGTTGGCCCCTGGGAGCACCCGCCTGGTTCCAGCCCCTTCCTTCAGTTCTCAGAACACCTGCATCTTCCTGCCTCAGGGATTTTATGCAGGTTCTTCTGGAAATGATCTTCCTCCTGTCCTTGAATTTGCGAACTCCCATCTCGATTCTTGGCTTAATTGTCATTTCCTAAGAGATATCTTCCCTGTTGCCTCCTCTCAGAGCATCTGGCACCTCTCAGAACTATTTATATAATTACTGACTACTGCCTGTCCCTCCCACTAGATTCCAGGTTCCCTCAGGGCAGGCAGGGACCTTGTCTGGCATCCTGAGTTCTTAGCACAATGCCCAACACATCGTAGATGCTCAACAGATAAGTGTAAAGTATGAATTCAGTCCTTCAGCGGCACTTGCTGAGATCCTCCTGTGTGCAGGGGCTCACTTAGGTAAAGGGATTGCAGGAAGATGTTGCCTTTCCTAGCACCATAAGTGCAGAGGAAATTTCCAGGTTGGCCCCAGCCCCCAGGCTAGAGAAGGTGTTGTAAGAAGGTTAGGTTTGACTGATTTGCATTCCCACCAATAGTGTACGAGCCTTCCCTTTTCACCAAATTCCATGTGAATTCCACGGCCACTGTTTGGGCGACAAGTACACGAAAAGCCCTGACATCTCCACTGTATTTTGCCACTTATTTGCCAGATGTAAGACTGCCACACACACTGCCAAAATCTTGACACCCAAAGTGGACCAGACTTTTCCTGCTTACCAAGAATTCTGTCAAAACTAGGATATAAAAGTTAACTTGACGTGATATTTATAATGAATCCTTGTCAGTGCCTAGTGCTTAGAAAAATCTGCTAAAGCCCCTTTTTAATTTTGAGGGAAATCTCTCTACTGGTTTTGTTTCGTGAACCTACCACCCCCCCCCCCCATTTGGAAAAAAAAAGACCTGCTATGTCTCCTTTGTTTGCAGGAACTTCTCTTTCTCTGTGGATTCTTAAATATTTCTCAGAGAGACTTCAGGTCAGGATCTCCTTATCTGTCCTGGATTGCCTTTTTTTTTTTCTTTTTCAAATTATTTTCCTTTTCATTTCCCACTTACAGGCCCAGAGAGGCACTTAGGAGTAGAAGAGTGCGCACTGGAGTGGAGTCTGGAGACCTGGAATACTCTTGGGCTGGGTGATTGTGGGCAGGTTATTTAACTTTCCATGGCTTTGATCACCCATCTGTTAAATGATGTGGTTGCAGCTAATGAAATTTGATGTATCTCTCCAGCTGCTGGCAGTAAGAAGCTATACTTCCTGATCTACTGACCCTCCAGCCCCAAAATATAAGTTGAATAGCTCTGCCTTCAACTTGAAGTGTTTGCACCTTAACTTTCTCATCTTCGCCATTGGCCATGCTTGGAAAAATATGTTTGAATATCTTTCTTCTCCCTCCACCCTCCATCATCTTTCTCCCTGGACTTTAGCTCATTTTGGGCAGGGCAATCCTTAACATTTTTTACAGATTTGAACCACTTTTGGATAATGACCCTATGTCCACTTGACTTCAGGGGTGGAGTGCTTAATAATTTATCTAAAATAAGATCAGGTTGCTCAAGTTTAAATCCTGGTTCAGCTTGTGACCTTGGGCAAGATACTAACCCTCTCTGAGCCTTGGTTTCCTTGTCTATAAAAGAATATATAGTATATATAAAAGGATATAAGTGGGACCTATAATAATAGGTCCCACTTCAATGGGTACTGTGAGGTATCAGTACTTCCTGAGCACAGTCATTTATGCATGGTGAGCACTCTTTAAAAGATGGCCATTTTGAATATTAATATTTGTGCCTCTTTTCATTCTTCTACCATTGGAACTTTTCCCAGCAGAACTACACGGAGTTCCTTAGCCGTCCCATGTGCTACATCACTGTGTAGGGGACTACATATGACACTTTGCAGGTAAACAAATGCTCTGCATGAGGAAACATTTTAAATGCAGGCATTGCTGCAAAGAGCAACTGGGAGGAGGAAGAGGAGAGGAAGCAGGGAAGGGCGGGGAGAAATAATTTTTTTACGGAATGTTGTGAGAGGTGGTCTGCCAGCTAGTACACACTGCGATTAGAGCAGCTTCAGATGGAGCAGAGGAGGGAACACGGACAATGCTAGCTCCTCATGTATCAGAATTAGCAAAATGTACACACACCCTACATTAAATATAACTTCTATTTAATGATATGAGCATGGAGTTGCATTTGGTTATTGACTTAAAGTAAAAGTTTGTAGACACTGAAACATTTATTAATTTTGATAGTTCTGATTTCCTTTTTTCTTCTGGAGCTGACTGTGTTTTCCCCAGGCCATAGAAGAAGGTGGGTCGGAGCTGAAACCCCACTGAGCACCGGGTGCTTTCCTGAGGACCTGAATGCAGGGAGTGGTGACTCCTCTGCATCATTACGGACGTGGCAGAAAAAAGGATCTGGTCCGGAAAATGGACTGAGGGCAAGGGCTGTGGTCACCCTGCCCTCTGCTTACCCTCCTCGTTCCCTTTCCCCATCTGATCCCACCCCCAGCGCCAGCCCTGGACACCTTTGGGTTAAGTGATCCCAGACTACATGCTCGGTCACTCTTTCGTTAAACATCTATTGAGTGCCCACTGAGCACCAAACCCTTGAGTGACACAGATGAATTCGACACCCATTTGGTCCTCCAGGACTGCAGTGTCTACTTCTTTTCTATTTATATCATCGCTGGTGAAGGTGGCCCTTACCAAGTTGCCAGATTGGAGGAATAAATAGATTCTGGGACTGGAGAGGCCCTGGCATCTTCTTGGCTCTCCTGTAGACCTTCACGGTGTTCCTGTCACCCTCCTGCCCCTGTGTGGGTAACTGAGTGTGGGAAAGGTCGTTATGCTTGAGAATGACATAATTTTTTTCTTAAAAAAAAATAAAAAGAATCTATGCAAATCTCCAATTCTAAAATTCTGTGATTGTATGATTCTAAATTAATTTAGGAAAGCAGGCAGACAGTTTTTGAATGTGTTTCCATGGACACTGTGGATGTTGTGTTGAGGTGTCTGCTTAGTCACATTTGGCTCCATCTGGTGTGACAGAATTACTGGATTTTTGTCTGAGGGCAACTCGAGGTACTTAGA
Organism: Mirza zaza; assembly: GCA_008750895.1. Classification (NCBI taxonomy): domain Eukaryota; kingdom Metazoa; phylum Chordata; class Mammalia; order Primates; family Cheirogaleidae; genus Mirza; species Mirza zaza. The sequence continues at coordinate 19,457 of VSMD01004111.1, read as the reverse complement.
AGGATCTGCTATTGTAATATTCAGTTGAAACACTCTAGCAGCTTCGTAGCATAACTACAAGACCACATTAGGTTTGCCAGGTAAAATATAGTATACTAAAAGACACAAGTAATTTTTAAATTATAATAATTTTTTACAAATAATTTTTAGCATAAGTATGTCCCATGTGATATGCTTGGGGACATATTTACACTAAAAAAATTATCCACTGTTTATGTGAAATTCAAATTTAACTGGCGGGGGGGGGGTCTTTTTTTTTCTTTCTTTTTTTCTTTTTTCCTTTTTTAAGCTAAACCTGGCAACCCTAGGCAGCACATCCATCTGTAATCTGTGATCTTGAGACTGTATCAGTAGAATCAATAATACTGCATGAAAGTATCTGTTAGGTGGTAAGAAATTTTTCAGCCAATTAACCTTGCTTGATGTTCCAGTGAGTGTCTTCCACTCAGATACAAGCACTTGCCATTTCAAACATAACACATTTTACTCTTTGTTAGACTTTGATTAATGTTTCTTTTCCCCTAATATTAGCACAGTGACAAACAGCTATTCTATTAAAATCCTTAAAATGTCCATAAATATGATTTATATCTTAATGAGTAGTCAGCTTATATTTTGAAAAAACAGGCTTTTAAAAGTAATTAGTGAAATTTGAATTTATGCTGATTTATGAGTGCTTTTTTGGCTTAGTTTTTCTTATCTGATAAAATAGCTCTGGAATTTAAATGAGGTCAGGACCTGTTAACTCAAGCGCACGTCAGATGTCTGTCCCCAAATACCAGATTTTTTCTACAGTTCGTCTTTGGTTCTCATTAGCCTTGGAATATTATAACTATTCTCATTCATCATTCCTTCTTTTAAGATCTGGTGCCTCTGTGAGGAAGAAGGAAAAATACAGCCTCATGTTCTTGCAAAATTTATAGGCTTTGGTGAGTTAGGTATTTGCTGAAGTCCTAAATGGAGAATGTGAGAGGTTTGTAAAATCCTTAAGATTGTTAAGAATGCCTCTGCTTTGCTTTTGCTGTTTTTAGTGAAAAAACAGACATCATTTTGATATTTTGATAGTTGACATTTTCGATATCAAAAGACAAGTGCTAGGGTCTTTTTTCTTTTTTGAAACCTTCATTTGATTACAGACTTTTTGACACTAAAATTCGGAATCAATGACATCCAAGCCAGACCCAAGAGGTGCATATGCTTTTGTTCTCTTAAATGCGTCGGGTGAGGAACCACATCTGTCCCTTGCTTGTGAGCTGTCCCAGTCACAGGCGGGTGGACTTTTTGCAGGGCCTGGAGTCATTCCCTGGGCAAGCCTGCCATGGCCTGAGGAAGCAGTGCGAGGCCATCTCCTCTCAGCCGCCGGAGGCACAGTGGGCTTGGCAGCCCTTCCCTTGGTGGCAGGGCCGCAGTGGGGTGTGTCTGCATGGTGGTCACCATGCCCTGCAGTCCTTCCTGCTCTGCTCCAAAACCATCGTCATGGAAAATCCTCCCTCTGCTCAGCTGCCAAGAGCAGTGCTTAGGTTCTCTGCTGGGCCGGCAGAGAGAAGAGTAGGTGTGCAGAAGTCTTTCTTTCCCAATCTTCTCTTGACAGAGGACCGAGGGAGGACTAGTTTAAAATATGTAATGCCTATGGGGTGTCTCCTATGTGCCTGTCTGTGTGAAGTGCAGATCTGAACATCTTACTTGCTCACATAGATGCTCCCAGGACTCCCATTACCTATGGAAGGAATGATTATGGAATAAACTCAAGTTTTCTAGTATAATATGCAAAGCCTTTCACGACCCACCTCTTTCTGTTTTTCTGGATCATTGCTGTCCAACAGGAATATGAAGCAAGCCACATATGGAATTGAACATTTTTTAGTTGTCACATTATAAAATACAAAAATAAACAGATGAAGTTAATTTTAATAAAACATTTTATTTAATTCAGTATATCCAAAATATTACCATTTCAACATGTGGCACTAATCACATTTTATGTGCTCCAGAGCTGAATGTGACCATCCTGGGCATTGTAGTGAGACCCTGTCTCTTAAAAAAAAAAATTAGCCTCTTTTAGTCTCAGTTACTTGGGAAGCTGAGGTGGCAGAATTGCTTGAGCCCAGGAGTTGGAGGCCGCAGGGAGCTATCACCACACCACTGCACTTCCGCCTGCGTGACAGAGCAAGGCCCTGTCCAAAAAAAGAAGAAGAAAAAGAAGCCACATGTGGCTCATAGATGGGTAAGATCGGTGAAAATGGTGAGGAGAGCAGCATGGTGGAGACCAACGCCCAGCAGGAGTGTGAGGAGAGGAGAAAAGGATTGGAGGAAGAAAATGATCCAATAGAAAGAGATGCTGATGTTGCAGGAGAAAAGGGGAAATTGCAGAAGTCCTTGGTAGGTGAGAAGGGTGGAGAAGTTGGCCTTAGCAGAAGGAAACTTTGGATTGCAACTGGTTCGAAAGTAGGGGGTATGGAACATGCAGGGTACTTCTCATTCTAAGGCACCTACTTTCTTTATGAAGTTCCAATACTAGTTAAGAGTAAGGGGTGAAGTCTTTGAGATTTGAAGCTCTAGAAAATGGGGCAGTGCACCTACATAGGGCACGTAGAAGGGCTAGTGGCAAAGTCAGGGGCCCATGAGAAATGTTCAGGATGAAGAGAAATTGTCATTTCTCTAGGGCTGAGGCAGAGTGGCGTTGGAACCCAGTTCTGCCCAGCCACCAGGAATCTACGACTTAGCAACATGCTTCCCTAAACGTCAAAAAGTACACGTGGTCCATACCATGCTGCTTTATTCCCTATTGAATTGGTTGGTTGTTGGAACACATAAAGGTAAGAGCCTTTCACTCCCCTTTCCCATTCTTAGGACTTTCCTAATTCTCTTGCCTCTCTAGCTCTGCCTTATTCATCCCCCCGTAAACATCTGTTGGACACTCATCAGTGGCAGGCATTGGTCTGTAAGCTGGAAATACAGCTGTGAACAAGACAAGAGGTCCCTAGTGTCGTGGACTGTCTCTTCTAAGAGAGGTTGCAGCTGTGCCCAAGGACAGAAATCATTGCATCTGATCATTCCACATCCTACTAAGTATATCAGTAAAGTCAGTAAACTGAGGCAGTGGGACTGAGTGGCTGGGTCGAGAGGGAAGAACTTTTGAAGATCTCCCTGATGGCATGACATTTGAGCTGAGACGCGAAGGGTAGGAAAAAGTCTGTCTTGTCTCTCTCTGTCTTCCCCTCCCATACATTGCAATAACTATTCATTTCAGGGAGCGAAATCATTCTGCAAGCTTAAAACAGAGTTTGGAATTCAGATCAGGTTTACTGCAAAGTGAACTCAGAAAATTGACCTGAAACACAAAATCAAGGCTCTTGTTTCAGCAAAGCAAAGCAACAGCAATCAATGGGAAATCTTTTTCTGTAAGAAGTTCCACCAGACCTTCCCCTGGCACTTGGTTTCTTCTTCTATCTTTGCTCTATATTTGCTTCCTGTCTTACCTGAGAACCGTTTTCCTTTCCTGGTGTCACGCCCTGAGTGCAAAGACCGTGTGCAGCTGGGGGGTAAGGTAGAGGTGGGGGGAGGTGTGGGGTGTCACCTTGTCTGTGGGCTTGCTGGGTGGGGTCCGGAAGGAACCTCTGTGTAATCTGCAGCCATAGCACCATTTTATGGACTTTTCCTAGTGGGGGCGGGGGAAAGAGGAAAGCTAAAGAGTTCAAATTCCTAGGAGCTCTCAAAAGTGGACTCTTCTCATTCCTGATGAATAGCATATAGAATTTAGCTCAAATCCAAACTCGGTGTTGCGCCGGAAGTCCTGAGCGGGTGCTATGTTAAGAAAAAAAGTTTCATTCTGCAGTTGTATTTCTCCTTCAGGAATTTGAGAGCTGGAAGGGACTTGAACCTTGTCTGTGTCACCCAGGCAGGTCTCCTGGTCCCTCCTACAGCGGCAGTGCTTTGTCTGGGTGACTCAGTGCTGGAGGAGGGACTGGCCCCCTCCCTGTTCAGCCCATCAAGTTCCTTACTGTGATGCTTCCTGCTTTTTTTTTGACTTCACAGTACATGTAGAAAACAATCATCCCAGCAAAGCACGTTAATGGAAATAGACAAGGATGCTCAAGGCCAGACGCAGACTGAAGTCTGGGGCTGGGTCAGGGTGTCACAGGGCAGAGGGGACAATGTGTTGGCACCACTTAAATTCCACTGTTGGGTCTCTGGTTGGGCAGCTCTGCTGAGAGATCACACTCCTTCACTAGACCGTGTGCTCTTGAGGGTAGGGGCTGTGCTGTGGGCATTCTTGATACCTCAGGCCCTTCACAAGGCTGGAGAGAGCTCATGAAGATGGCCGCCTTTGGCACAACACGGGCGTCTTTAGTGGGAAGTAACTACAGAGATTTCTTTGTGAGCTTCGTTGATAAGTAAAGACACATCATTGAGTTGCATTAAAGATGAATCCTTAAAAACGGATTCTGTGGCCCAGGTGCGGTGGTTCATGCCTGTCCTCCTAGCACTTTGGGAGGCCAAGGCGGAAGGATTACTTGAGGTCAGAAGTTTGAGCAACATGGTGAGACCCCATCTCTACAAAAAAATAGAAAAATTAGCCAGGGTGTGTGGCACACACCTGTAGTCCCAGCTACTTGAGAGGCTAAGGCAGGAGGATCGCTTGAACAGAGGAGCTTGAGGTTGTGGTGAGCCGTCATGATGGCACTGCACTCTAACCTAGGCAACAGAGCAAAACCTTGTCTCAAAAAAAAAGTCCCTGTCTGGTGTATTTACTCTGGCTCTCAAGTCACAGTGTGCAGGTTTGAGTCCTGGTTCTGCCACTTGTTGACTGTTTCACCTTGAGTAATTTACTTCATCTCTTGAGGCCATGGTTTCCTCACCTGTATAATGAGGATAATAAAATGATCTAGTGTGTGTTAGAGTCTGGACTCTGCCCCAGGGCTATGTGACTCCAAAGCCCTTGCTCAACATCACTCCATCACCATCCCTGTGTAGGAGTCTTTCTGATCTATACCCCTAGAGAAATCAGGGATTATATTTTTCGAAAGATTGTATGACTTAGTTCAAATAGATAACTGGCCAACAATGCCTAGATTTGTAAAGTACTTGAGATCAATCAAGCAATTTATAAAGTACTTCAGATCAATCACTCAACATACATGAGAGCGTTATCTGTGTTTTTGAGTTACAAAGATGGTCAGAACAAAGATGGTGTGGAAAGTGGTGTAAAAATTGAAACTAATGATTTCTTAAGGTTTTTGTGCTTGTTAATTCAGAAAAAAGTTCAAATGAATACAAATTTAGCTTGGTAGCCAATAAATTTCTCCAAAGAAACCAAACCCTGAGAAATAATATTTCACCTTTGTCTACGGCTCCATTTCTGACTGGGGCTGAGTGTAATGAGTGAGGAGCCACTAAAATGGGTTTTAACATGGGCGGTGGGGAGTGATGTGTGATTTCTCCACAATATCGATTGCTTTGGTAGACATTAGCATGACTGAGACTTGCTATAAGATGAATGGCACCAGAAAATGTGTCCATTTCCTTTTTTTTCTTTTAAATATTAGAGAAACCTGTGTAAACATTTACCTTGAGGAGATCCAATGATTCTAAAAGCTTCTCTGAAAGAAGTTTACTAAGAAGTTGAACAAACATTTCTAATATAATAAGTTTGGAAAAACATCTCTGATACTTTAAAGGAGAAAGGAGAGAGGGAGGAGTGCTTTGTAAAGTCTGTGAAGGTGTATGTCACTTAAAAGTGTGTGTTAAGTTATGCATTCTGCATTTATGTTAAAGAGTTATTGGGCAACCTGGTTTACCTTTTCCAATTAATGGGACCTGGCTGAAAGGCTGGCCAGATTGTACATTTTCCAAGAAAATCGAGTCCTAGAATGGTTGCATTTCCTTTCGAATGTTGATGCCAAAGATGCATCAAAAGTTGGAGGGAAGTTCTCCCCACACACAATATTTTGCACTGAAGGATCCCATTTGATGTTTTTGTTTGACCTAATGTCCTAAGTAAAGTAAAATTTCACCTGCTCCCTCTGGAGAGGCATCGGGGGAGAAGCACCTTCTTAAAATTCTAAGTCTTCTGATAGAAGAAAGCTGCTTCTTTTGGTTAGTGGAAATTTCCATCCCCTGGATACTTAGGCATTTTTACCTCTACCAGTTTCCTCTTGGTTTTGTGATTGAGTTATTTTTAGCATTACCATGTTTGTCCTGTTCCCTATTTAACTATGCTGTATCTTTTGTTTCTTTTTCTCCATCAATTAATCCTACAGCTCTTTTCTTAAACCTTTCCTACACTGAGAGATATTTTAAATTTTTTAATGTTCCTCTTTAAAGAAGGGAGCAGGACATCTGGTTTGTCTAGAAATCAGGCATCAAATCTGCCCCCAAATCAGATGCTTGATTCCAGGCTTATACCACAATTCAGATTCATTCACTAATTTGTCAGTTCTTATATTCTTACTGTACCTAAAAGGAGCTTTTTGCTTTTAGACCCAATTCCAAAATAGGAGGGCAATTGCCCTCCTATTATTTTATTTTATTCTATTTTATTCTATTTTATTCTATTTTATTCTATTTTATTCTATTCTATTCTATTCTATTCTATTCTATTCTATTCTATTCTATTCTATTCTATTCTATTCTATGGGACAAGTTCTCACTATGTTGCCTAGGCTGGCCTGGAACTCCTGGGCTCAAGCGATCCTCCCACCTTAGCCTGCCAAGTGTCTGGGACTAGAGGTTCATGCCACCCTGCGCCCAACTCCATTGTGTTATTATTATTATGTTGTATGGTTATTATGTGCAACTAAGCACATACATGACTTTATTTAAATCTCATACAGTGGTCCCATGAGATAGATTGTATCATCTTCATTTTACAGATGAGTAGGCAGAGCTAATAATCGTAACCACTGTGTTTACACTGCCTGCTAATATTGTGTAGTAAATGTACTATCTGAGCTAATTGGAAATTTAGTAGTGTATTTAAAGCTGCTATAAACACAAGGTAACCTTATTTAGAAGCATGTCAGAAAATTCGACAATAATAAGAGAAATGTGTAGGTCCATTTTGCAGTGGTTCATGTTTAACAGGTACTGATGTTTATAGGGCTTGGTATTCACTGGTAATATTATAAGAGATATCAGCGAATATTACAGCAAAAATCTTAGACTCCATTTAGTTATGCTGTGGTCAATGAATGGAATAGCCCAATAACAAAGTTCACCATGGACTTTCAGGTCAGATATTAAATAGAACATGATTCAGATCGTGACTTTTCCCTTACACTTGGATAAACTTGCAGGCTATTCATCCCTTCTAACCTCAGTATATTCATCTGTAAAATGGGAATAATACTTCATATGACGGTGGTTAAAGTAAACAGGAAAATGTATCTAAATTGCTTAGAGCTTTGCACATAATAAATATTCAATAAAATGGTAATTGTTAATAACAGTCATCACCATCATAGAAACTGAGTCAGGAAGGATCTTAAAGGTCAGACAGACTTAGTATAAGTTCTGAATCTACTAACAGTATAACCTTAGTTAAGTCACTTTGCCTCTCTGAGTTTTCATTTCCTTATCTGCATAATGGAGATACTAGGGTTATAATAAAGACTATGTGAAATGTGGTATCTGTAAAGTTTCCAGCATTAATTGACCTTCATAAATGTAGTGACCTTCTCCCTTTGATTGACCACTTCTTGGGACAGGGCAACTCCAGGGACCTAGAATTATTAGAGAGCTTTACTTACGTGGAACATTAGTTTCCCACTGGCATTTACCAGTTTGGCTCTAATCTGATGATCTGAGTGATGGAGAAAGTTATTTTTGCTCTCTGGGTCGTGATTTTGATCAGATGTAGAAACACTCTGAGGATCCCAGCTCACTTACTTGGCTGTTATGATTAATATTCTTCATCTCCTATAATCTTTATCCCCATCTTCCTGGATACATTCTGTGCTGAATAAAATTATTTGTGTATATAAAGAAAGTTCTAAATCAAAGGGATATGACAAGCAATTATCAATTTATATTAACGTGTGAATTGGATGGCTCAGTGCTCTATGTGATTGCTGCCAGTGGTTCAGAATTTAGTACTGAGATCATCAGCATTTTAAATAATTTAACATCATGCAACATTTTAATTCATTTGATCTCTGCTCCATTCTCCCTTCCTGTCCAACTGGATATGAAGCACTATAGTTTGAAGTCAGCAATTACAACAGTAATATGATGGGCTTTCGATGTGAAGAAAAGGTGAACAAAGCAGCTAAATAAAGACTTTTACTGTGCATTTTCCTGAAGGGAGTTCCCTCATTTGCAGGTTCTTCCCTGAGGTTTAGGTGCAAAATCCTTTAATCATATACTTAGCATTTGTCCTCCTTATTTATTTATTTTATTTCTGTGAACTGTTCCTGCATGTTGCATAAAATGCTCTGGGTGAGATTATTATGTGTAATGTAAGATCTCACCTAACCTGCTTTTCTCTGTTTTGGAACTGGGCGTGCAGTAGCTGCTCTTATGTGGATAGTTATCTGGCTTTAAAATCCAAGTTTTGTTCACCACTGGATGCCAGATTTTATATTGCGCTGGCTAACAAGTCTATAAATACCATGTTAACTTTCCTCCCTGCTCCTCCAGAAGGAGAGTTCATCTCCTGTAGCATTCACTAAGAACATACACCCTGCGGTTGGCTCCTGGAGCCCTCAAAGCAGAAATTCCATTTAAACACAGTACCTGTTAAAGATGCATAATAGTTTGTCTGCTTGGTGTGACTTAAGGGGCACTGGGAGAGTTCTTCATTCCAAGTTATTTTCTGCAGTAATTATACTCTTGGTGACTTCTTTCTCATATCCATCCTCCCCCTAGCCTCAAGTTTCCCTGGAAGGACAGTACTGAAGTCTCTAGAACTTTGTTATTCTATCACTTCCTTTGAACCAGCCCTCCTTTCTAGAGCTGCAGAAAGGAAGGCAGGGCAAGGGTGGGTCCCCCTGGCATGGAGTCTCAGAAATGGGGCATCAGGCACAAAAGTCCAGGCAAAGCCTCAAGTGCGCTGGATCCCACTGCATTTAGAGCCTCCTGACTTGCCTGGGCAGGAGGGAAGAGGGCCCAATGCCATGACTGGGGCTGTACCTGGGCAGCATTTTCCATAGTGACGGGGAATAAATCATGGATGGCTTTATAGAATGAGCTGGTCATTGAAAATTCTTTCAACTGAAAAATTCTTGCTTGTCATTCCAAGTTGTTTAACCTGTCTCTCCATCGGAAGACTCTGGCCTCCCACTGAAGACAGTCTGGAAAGAGAACCCAGGGCCTGATTGTCAGGGGCTCTGCAAAGGAAGATTTTAGAATCTTTTCTCCCTTTGTCTGTTATTCCCCAGGGTTATTACAGTACATACCTCAGTCCATTGCTCCTCTTCACTCATCTGGTTTCAAAATTGACTTGAATGCAAGGGGCCTACTGACCAGCGTGGGACTTTGGGCAAGTCGTTACATTGGAACCTTATTTCTTTATGTAAAAATGAATATGTCGTGTCTATCCTTCCTGTCCACTTCACAAGGCTGTTGTGAGGAAAGTGAAAAAGGGCTTCGCCCAAGTCTCAGTGAGCACATGATGAGGGGTAAACACAAGTAGGAGTTGACACTAGGTACAGAGGCGTGCCATGGTCCCATCTAGGAAGATAAAAAGAGGACTCTTCCAAGCAAAGAAGATTCCTTGCTCACTGTTGTACTCTCAGTGTGTGAACACCTGGGATGAGTGTGGTATTTGTTTAGTAGTCATGTATAGCATGATTTGTGCTGTAATATTATACACGGTGCAATACAGCAAGATGATGGAGTCATACTTTCAGGGGGGTGGAAGGGCCTCCCCACAGAGGTAACGTTGAGCTGGGCCTTGAGGAAAGCTTTATAAAAAAACTTATGCCTTCACTCGTTTGTACTTCACAGAGAATTGTCATTAGTCCCCATACTGGTATCTGGGCTTGCTCTCACTGACTTTTGACTTGTCCATTCATCCTAATAAAGTCACCTTAGAGATGTGTTTATAAATATATTAAAAACAGGTTTGTTTTTAGATGAAAATTTTTAGAATATAAAATTTTATCATGAAAAGCCTGTCAATGTAGCTGGGCCCTTTTGACCTGATACCACTTCACTTTAAATTAAAAAGCACTTCATTTTTAGACCTGGAGTTTGTTTCTAACAGAAGGGTATTTATGGTACATGGGAGCACTCAGTGCATTGACACATATACTATGTATGTTAAAATAAAACTTTGTACTTTGAGGGCAGAGGCAGAAGAAAAGCCAAAGAATTGAGAGACAGGTTTCCAGAGAGGGCTGACTGCTAGGACGAGTGTGCGTGTCACTTAGGAGAGCATTGGTAGTGGAGCCTTGTGGGCATTTTGTAAAATGAAAGTTTTAGTCTCTAGGAAAAATATGTCATGTGAGGATAATGGTGAAAATTAATTAAAGGGGTATATATATAACTTTGGATCTCTCTTTTTATTACTATTTTGCCATAACAGTTACATCAATGTCATGCTAATGGCTAAATATTTCCCTTGCAGGGTGGAGGGATGTGATTATATGGACTCTTGTTTACAAGACAAAATAGTTACCCATATGGGTGATATGGGAGAGACCCCTCTTGTGTACATTTTCATGGGAGGTTCTTTAAGCACAGAAATTTTTAATTTTGACTTCTAAAATCCAGGAAAGGCTTCACACTTTTGATCAAAATAAATGCAAAATAATTTAGTCTGTTCTTCTTGATTCATTTAGGATTGTTGTGGTTCCTAGACATTATTATCTTAAATGCCTTGTAGAGTTACCCAGGCCTGTTGTAATGGTCCTAGAGCTTGGTGCTTCATGAGTCGAACAAGGAGTGGTTGGTTGTTTTGTTGCTTTCTATATTTTCCCATCCCTTTCCTCACCATCTACTGTCTTTTATTGCTATACTTTTCCCAATTCTTCAATCTCATATTTTTCACTGGCTTCTTTCCCATAGCAGATAAGTAAGATTTGTCAGCCCTATCTTTTGAAAAAAATCCTACTTTTTGATCTCCTGATGGAACTCAATATTCCCTATAAATTATTCTTGCCAAAATATTGATCCTGAGTCTGATCAAATCACTATATCCAAGTGCCAATTTACAGGATATAGAGGAATCAAATAAACATGTTAAATGATACTTGAATAGTGCAATTGGCAACATTCAAAAACAAACAAACAGACCAAGGAAAAAAGAAAGACAGACATGCAGGGGAAACCTATAGATTGAAAGAGACTAAAGAAACTTGTTAGCCAGTAACAATATACAGGACTTATGTGGATTTTGCTTTAAAAAACTGAAAACAAAATGAAAAATATGAGGCAATTAGGGGAAGTTGAACACTAACTACATACTTGACGATTTTAAGGACTTATTGTTAATTTTTTAAGGTGTGATAATGGTGGTGTGGTTATGTTTGTTTAGTGGTCCTTTTAGAGACAGATACTGATATTTAGGGATGAGATGATATGAGTTGATAATTGTTGAAGTTCAGGTATAGATAGGTACAAGGGGATACATTATACTGTTCTCTCTACTTTGAATATGTTTAAAATTTTCCATAAGGAAATGTTAAACAAGAACAAATTAAAACTCTACTTTGAAACTCATTCCTGTCTGTCTGTGCCCATTATTTCACATACATTTCTAGAAAGAGTGGTCTCCACTCACTGTAGAAGCTCTGATTTGTTTTGGCAGTTCTCACAGTTGCTTTTCCTGTGTCCTGTTTCTTCTGAATTGTCCCCTTCCTAAGGACTCTTCTCTTCCTGCTTCATGCTAGGAGTCTTAACCTGTGAGCTCATAGATGAGCTTCAGAAGATCTATAATTCCTCTGAAATGTAGTGCTTGTGCTTCGTATATGCAAACGTGCATTTTAGGGGGTTGGGCTCATGACTTTTATCAGACTTTCAAGCATCCATGATTCATGGTTACAGACTGGCTCACCGCATGCCATTCTGAATGGTCATGCTAATGGCTTTTTTTTCTACCTGTATGTTTGATATCGCATATCTATCTCTGGTCCACAACCCTGTCCTGTGCTTCAGCCCTGTCCATTCACTGGTCTACTCTTTACCTCCACTAACTCCTCAAAGATAACATGTTTGGGTGATGGTTTTTCCATTTACCCAGTTGCTGTTCATGTTCATACCTCTGAATTAACCTAGATTTCACTTTCTTCATTATCTAAACATTGGCATCTGAATAGTGATCAGACTCTGGCAGTTTTACCTCCTAAATGGTATATCTTTGGTACCCTCCTCTTACCTAGTTACTGGACTCCCACTGTAAACCTTCTTACCAATCTCCTTGCCTCTAGCTCTGTCTCTTCTCTTCTCTGTAATGATGTCACTAACACAAAAATCTGCACTCATCACAGAAATGTGAAACCATTTCACATCTTTGCTGACATCAATAGCTGACAGAGTCTTAGCATGACCCTTCATCACCCAGCCCCTGTCTTATTTTCTGACCCGCCCTCCTCATACCTGTGTACTGCATGGCATTTGCCAAGTCTCCTAGGATTTGCTTCTATGTTCACTCTATCTAGAGAGCACCACCCTCACCACCACCCTGCCCTTTCTTCTTGACAACAGGGGATAGCTCACTTTACCCTTCAAGTCTTAAGGATGACCCTTCTCTCTGAGCCTTCCCAGATGATCTGCTAGAACCCTGGGGTGCTGCTTCTCAAGTGCTCTTGCTGCATTTGCAATTGTCACCTGTCACAGGGCTGTAAACTAACCTGTTAGTACCTTCAGAGCATCTTTTGGATATCTAGCTTTTGCCTAATACTGAGGGCATGAGTTTTTACTGCGTGGTGTGGAATGCTAACGTGGGCCTCCAAAGACTCATTTTCTTGTCCACATGTGGACACCACCTTGAGCCCTTCCAAGAAGGTAGTAGCAGGGAGACCACAGGGCTCCTTTTTCTCTTGGGTCTGATTTTCCCAAGAGAGGAGAGGTATGAAGAGAGTGGCTGCTGGGAGGGGCTGGGAGGGGAGAGACAGTTTTCAAGCTGGAGTTTTCCTTTGGTGACTTGATTATGTCCCTCCCTCCCTTTCTAAGTTCCTTTACTACCTCCCATTTTTTAGTGACCACTTTAAATCTATGAGTAAAGCATTCAAAATAATAATGTTCTCTTCCTAATCTTTCTGCCTAAATACTCATATATGTATTTTTAAAATGAATTCAGGTGCTTGAATTTAATTTTAAATTTATCTTATAGCATTTTTAAGCAATAAAAATTGGGTTTAACTAGTTTTCTTAATGCCCAGGAATCACCGAACTCGATATTGATAGTGGATCCATTTTCCCAGAAGATTGTAATTTAGGTCTACTGAGAATAGCTTTAGCTGGAAAAGGTTTTGTCAATGACCTCAACTTTATATGTATAATACCAGTCAAATTAAGGTCTCTATAGCTAATATATTTATAAGCTTCCGGATTAGCAACTGTTTGTGTCTAATTGTGTGATCACGTATCTCTGTAGAGCTTTCCTTCAGTGTTTAGAACCTCATGGTGCCAGGTGCATGGTGGAGCAGACGGGGTGCCCCCCCCTTACTAATCCTGAATGTTGGAAAGGAAGGCCTGTACTGGATTTTGGAAATCACAGAAATGTCTCCATCCTGGTGTTCAGGAAATGGGTAACAGAACACAAGATGGAGGGAGGTATTTTGATGGTAAAATTGATTAGGGTGGCTGATGTCTTAAATTCCAGGTGTTATGAGTCAAGTGGTTAGCAGACAGCACTGTGGAGTGGTAGATGTGTGCCTAATATAGTCATGGAAGGGGCGCGTGGTGTGTGGGTCATCGTGCATAGAGTTTGCACAAAGGGTTTGCCACTCAGTTTTCAAGCAGAGAAGCACTTCTTTATGGGATTTGCCAGGGTCAGGGAGGTGGAGATCAGCACAGAGTGCAGGCTTCCCAGGAGCCCTCCAGGCAGGAATCTGATCACTGCCCTTTTCTGGACTCCCCTTGCCCCAGGGAGAGCTTGCTGGTGGCCAACTATCTGTAGCACTAAATCAGGGAAGAGTGCCCCTTATATAGAATGTGTTTTCTGCCCAATAATATATGCATTTTAATGGATATCAATAATGCTTTAATAAAATGAATGAGAGATCTGTGAGCTTTATGATGACAAGTAGCAGAGGTGATATTCCTAGTGAGGTCGTGCCTTCTAGGTTGTGGCATGCCCAAGAGTATGCACGCAACACACACACAGACACAGACACACACAACCAGATAGAGCTTTTAATAAACATATAGCCAAATTGCCTGTCCTTTTGCTTTAACTTTCCTGTCCTCTGCCTTGTCCATATTAGCATTATACTTAATTAAATTTTATGTGGATGAAAGTCTTGATAAAGGTCAGGAGAGAACCTAACCTACTTTTTTGTTAATGAGTTATTTTATTCTCTAAAATCAGAAATGAGAAGAAAAGAAACAAGAAGTTTCAAGGTGACCTCTGAATTCACGACCAGTATAAGAATTGCTTATTAAAACTATGAATTTTTAAATGACCCACATAAAAATAATTGTCTGTTCTTTTAAAACTTTTATATTTTTACCCGATTTTGGAACATTTATTTTAATCTCAATCTGTTCATCAGGTTGTAATATTATGTTTTGTGGCTCTGAAGATTCTATACACACACACACGCGCACACACACACACACACACGCACTCACACATACACATACATTTCTCTAAAGACCCAGGCATGTTTGCACAGTATGCTCAAAAACAAATGAGTTAAAAGGTAGCTGCAGAAATTTTCCCCCCAATGAGTATTTTGCATATTTGAGGCTGCTTCTCCCAGTTCACAAGAAGGGTATTAGCAAATTATAAGCATCTGGAAGCTCAAATTTTCCATGTTTATCAACTTAATGAGCAAATGCTCCATTGAGTGATTTCATCCTTCACAAATAATTTTTTTTCTAGAAATGTATGTTACTGTTTGTTTTTGGAAATGCATTAAAAGTGCTAACCAGTCCCCAAGCAATCTTTTGCTTTACCTGGGAGGTGAACTATCTTGTGACATTGAAATTACAAGTCAAAGCCAAAACCAGCTACTTAAATGAAATTCCCCTCTTGGTAGTATATGGAATGCTTCTTAAACTCCCAGACATGTGCATGTGCAACATAGACGTGTTCCTAAGGAGAATTTTACAGAATGCTTTTTTGAGGGAGCTTATTTCTTGTTTCCAAGATAGAAGGTTTGGGTGGCAGGAGAGCAATGAAGGATGATGTATGGCCACCATGTCTCCTATGAAGGGCTTACTCCTTTTGCAAACATTTTGGTTTCTAGAGTCCCCAAAGCCTGGTGCAAGGCAAACTTTCCCTTCTTTGCAAATACGAATGTGAGAACAACTCTACCAGTCCAAAGGGAGACACAATTCTCATCTCACAGGTGGGATCAAAATTGGAGGTAGGTCGTGGATGCTGTTGTGTTTGTGAGAAACAGCAAAATGAAGGATTGCACCAGAAGTAAGCTCTGTGTTTCTCTGCTTGTGAGATAAGATCATATTTGCCCAAGGCCTTATCAGACATTGTGGCCAAGTGACAAGAAGAGGGCATAACCACCACATGCATCGTTTGCAAGTAGGAAGGCCGTGATTTGTACCTGTTCACAATATAGCTATGTGGCCAGTGGCTCAGAAAAATCTTTCCATAGGCAAATAACACAAAAAATTCACTTCATTTGTGGTGCTACACAGAATTGATGAAATTGTTCAGGTTGTACAGGGTAGGAGCCAAATCGATATCTCCTTGTTTATTTTCTCTGCCTGTCCCCTCTCAAGCTCTCTCTCTCCTGTGACCCAGCACAGTTTTATTATAAACTGTTCTATCTGATGAGAGAGTTTTAAGGCCTTTAAAAAATTTAGTAGCTTTGTCTCATCTCTCCTGTTTGTGCCCTAAAAGCTTTCCCTGGAGTCGTGAGTGGAAAACTTTTAGCCAGAAGGAAGCACAGAACCTTTCTCGGGGAAGACTGCTGTGTTCCAAAGGCAATTGGTCTGTTCAGACAGGGATGTATCCCTCCTAAACAGTAAACTGACCGGCCAGGAGCCGTAGTCTGTTTCTAGAAAGGTCTTTTAGCTGGGAAGCACAGTATGAAATGTCTCTAAGTGACGAGGACCACAGCCCACATCACTTTGGGGAGAGGATGCCAGAGGTGTGTGGTACAGTCAAGCGTATCTTCAGGAGCCAAACCCCTTTCCCTTCTATGGAGATTCTCTGAGCAGGAGGGAGAATGCAGTGTGGACTGACTTGGATTCAGACTTTCACATCTGTGCAGCCCCAGGTAAAGGCAGCATTGCTTTGGGTGCAGGTCGAGCAGAAAGCAGAGCTTCTGACTGTTCTACTTTTGCTTTGCAAGTCTTTCTTTGCTTTTCATAAAATTTTAGTTTGAAGTATTGCCTGATCCACAGTGTAGTGACACATTTTTAATAGAAGTCTTTCTTGGGAAATCGGTGTTACATTTTCCAGGAAGAAACAACTCAGTGTAAACATTGGTCTGTGTTTTAATGTCTTGTCTTTTCATTAGTTTGCTGAATGTACTGATGTTAATATCTTCTCTTATGTTCCAAAGCCTTGAGTTTGCTTGATATTGCCACCTATTTTAATTTTTAATCTCTGCAGAAATCTCAACCACAACTGATTTTTTTAATAGGTTATTTGTTTATACCTGCCGTGTATGACTTGTTCTTCAAGAAATAGCTGTTAGTGTTCATGTGTGAAACCTCAGGGGTGAAGGGACAGCCAGTGCCAGATATCTCACAGCTCTTGTCTCCTTGAGTTAGAATTTAAGGTTGAATGAAGCTGCTTTCCTGCTTTGTGCAGAATGTGCTCTTATGATTTAAAAAGTAAACTCTGAAAGAGAAGGGAGATTTTATTTAATCTTTCTTTTGGCTGTTGAAGAGATTGGTTGAAATTTGTTTCTAAACAAATCTTCGAAAGCAAGAAACAAAACATTACATGGACAAAAAGTTAACAGGCATCTCATAGGGACCCCGAGTGCTTTATGCTAAACATACACCATCGTCAGCAGATCCATAAAGAAAACACTAAAAAATACATACAAACAGTGAATTTTTTTTTGTTTTATTGACCTTTGAAAAGACAGTGAGTAGAGAATTCTGTATGTTGAAACTTAATCCTTCTTCAGTAATGGAAACTGAGAATCAAAAGAAAGTATAGGAATATTTCAAGATTTGATGTACTTTATATACTTCAGTATGATGTAGTTGAGTGGATTAGAAACTTTTCCTTATGTGTGGATAATCTATCATCAAGGTGTGTATAAATAGAATGAGTAATTACAGGCACAGATACTTAGAGTAAACTTAATGATAGGTCCAACAACAGTGCAGCACACCCCACAACCCAATGGCATATGGAAGAGATGGGGTCCCTCAAAGAATATCCAGTACCACCAAGTGGTTTTTCTAAATTCCTTGCAATTTATAAGTGACAGATCCCAAGCAAGTGTAAAACTGTTCTCAGACACCTGCATTCTTTGGAGGAATTGCAGGGGTCCTCAAACTTTTTAAACCGGGGGCCAGTTCACTGTCCCTCAGACCGTTGGAGTGTGCCGCGTACATTCCACACATGCCCACTGTGGGCCTGGGACGAGTCAGCTGCTAAGCAGGACAGGCAGTGGCATCAGAAGCACCCAGTGGGCCAGATAAATGTCCTTGGTGGGCGCATGTAGCCTGCGGGCTGTAGTTTGAGGACCCCTGAATTAGAGGGTAGTAAATATATTTCTTTTATATGGGCCATTTCAAATTAGTTAGTTATATTTCCTTGTTTCAAAACAATCTAGATTTTGAAAGTAGGAATAAGAGTTTAATGAAGTATGATGTGTTATATATGCCTAATAATACAACTATTCTGACATCCAAATTTTGAATTTCTCAAAGTTCTACTGTTAAAGACACCAAAGATCTGTGTAGGTTTGTTCTTAACCTTATGACCTGACTTTTTATAAGGGCAAACGGACTCTCTCCAGACTTTCATTACCAGTGTCATAGTACTGGGCTAGAAGGACCTTAGACCTGATCCTGGGTGGTTTTCCAGGTTTCTTTAGATTATTTTTCTCATGCAGAAACTGGCTCTTTGTGGAGACTTCCTTACCTGTCTATTAATGAGGATCAGTTCTACCCAGAGTGAATAAACACTTTGGGCCATTCACAAATGGTGTAAGCACACTCAGGCCACATGTGGACTCACCTCATAGTGTTTCTTTGCTGTTCCAAGGCATCAAAGACAAGCTCTCCAAGCTTGGGCCTCTCAAAAGTTGGATGGAGCTTTAGAGATCTGATTCTGCCACAAATGTAAGATGATTTGTCTTGTGATTAAACTTATAAAAAAAACCTATTAGAACAGCACTTCTGCAACTTCAATGTGCGTTGGGATCTTGTTAGAATTGCAGACTCTGAGGTCTGGGGTAGGGCTAAGAGTCTGCATTCCTAAAAAGATCCCAGTTGCATCCCGATCCTGCTGGTCTTCAGGTTATACTTTGAGAAACAAAGTCTTAGAAAGTAGCTGGGAGCCATCCATCCTTCTCTCCCAGATCAGGAATTATCCTTTTATGTGTTCCCCTTTTCCAGTGTTTTCAAGTTTGAGGACAATATGAAAATACTGCCACAAATGATTACCTTTCTGGGACTGCTAATAGTAAGAGTTGCTGTAAAACCCCTTCAAATAACCACTTAACACTGCATGTCTTCCTTGTCCCCATCATCTAGATATCTCCGGCATCTAGAATGGCCCCTGGCACATGCTGGGCCCTGAATAAGACCATGAATAGATGAATATATAACATTCAGACTTTGGGATATTATGGGTACTATTCATTTTTGGTTTTCACTATCAGATTTTTAGTACTAGTCCCTGGGAACCCTTTAAGAAGCTGTATAATTCTCTGTGTGTAGGTATAGAGTGTGAAATTAAATAATCCAAACTTAAAGCTTTTGGAACTTTAAGTTATTCCGAGCCTTGAGAGGAATGTGGCTATGCAGCCTGAGTCACATAGCATGCAGCTGCAACTTCTGCTTTTCCCTGTAAATAACAGGAATGACTGAGCTGTGCCAGAGGTAAGACCCCCTCAGAACATTACTGCTCCTTATGGAATGTTAAAGCAATCTTCCCTGGAATGTAGCAAGCTGTATTAATCAAATCGCTGCAGTATACGTACTAGCCTTGTACGGAAAATGTTGCAACCCTGCTAAAACTGTTTCTGTCTAATATAAGTGAAACCCTAGCTCCCCCACTTTGAAGCACTGACCCCACCCTTTGCAGGCTGTGTTTCCCTGGTGGCTGTCCTCAAGCTTTGAGCTCGAATAAACTCTAAACTTGGTCATATTTTCTGAATCGCATTCTTTAAGGTTGTTAAGGGTATATATACTCA
>VSMD01004109.1:0-13743 GCA_008750895.1 Mirza zaza | reverse complement strand
AATAAATGGTGCTGGGAAAACTGGATAGCCACTTGTAGAAGGCTAAAGCAAGACCCACACCTTTCACCTCTCACAAAAATCAACTCACGCTGGATAACAGACTTAAACCTAAGATATGAAACTATTAGAATTCTAGAGGAAAATGTTGGAAATACTCTCCTAGACATCGGCCTAGGCAAAGAGTTTATGAAGAAGTCTCCAAAGGCAATCAAAGCAGCAACAAAAATAAATAAATGGGACATGATGAAACTAAAAAGCTTCTGCACAGCCAAAGAAATAGTCATGAAAGTAAACAGACAACCTACAGAATGGGAGAAAATTTTTGCATCCTACTCATCCGATAAAGGGCTGATAACTAGAATTTACTTAGAGCTCATGAAAATCAGCAAGAAAAAAATCAAATAACCCTATTAAAAAGTGGGCAAAGGACTTGAACAGAAATTTTTCTAAACAAGACAGAAGAATGGCCAACAAACATATAAAAAAAATGCTCACCATCTCTTATCATCAGGGAAATGCAAATCAAAACTACAATGAGATATCACTTAACTCCAGTGAGAATAGCCTTTATCAAAAAGTCTCCAAATAACAAATGCTGGCGTGGATGCGGAGAGAGAGGAACACTCCTACACTGCTGGTGGGACTGTAAACTAGTTCAGCCTCTGTGGAAAGCAATATGGAGATACCTTAAAGCTATACAAGTGGATCTACCATTTGACCCAGCAATCCCATTACTGGGCATCTACCCATAAGATCCAATGACACTCTACAAAAAAGACACCTGCACTCGAATGTTTATAGCAGCACAATTCATAATCGCAAGGCTGTGGAAACAGGCCAAGTGCCCATCAATCCAAGAATGGATTAATAAAATGTGGTATATGTATACCATGGAGTACTATTCAGCTCTAAGAAACAACGGTGATATAGCACATCTTATATTTTCCTGGTTAGAGCTGGAACTCATATTACTAAGTGAAATATCCCAAGAATGGAAAAACAAGCACCACATATATTCACCAGCAAACTGGTATTAACGGAGCAGCACCTAAGTGGACACATAGGTACTACAGTAATAGGGTATTGGCCAGGGGGGAGGGGGGAGGGGGTCGTGTATATACATACATAATGAGTGAGATGTGCACCATCTGGGGGATGGTCATGCTGGAAACTCAGAGTTTTCGGGGGAGGGGGGAAAGGGCATTTATGGAAACCTTAAAATCTGTACCCCCATAATATGCTGAAATTAAAAAAAAAAAGAAAAGTAAAAAAAAAAAAAAAAAGAAAAAAAAATAACAAGAGGAATATTGGAAAATATTCAAACACAAGGAAATTAAATAATATGGTCCTGAATGACCAGTGAGTGAATGAAGAGATAGAAAAGGAAATTTTAAAATTTCTCAAAACAAAAGAAAATGAAAATACAACATATGGGATATAGCCAAAGCAATAATGAGAGTAAAGTTTACAGCAATAAATGTCTACATTTAAAAAGTAGAAAAGCTTTGAATAAAGAAACTAATGATGTATCTCAAAGAACTAGAAAAGCAAGAGCAAATCAAATCCAAAATTAGTAGAGGGAAAGAAATAATAAAGATCAGAGCAGAAATAAATTAAATAAAAAGAAAGAAATATAAAAATGATCAATGAAACAAAAAATTGGGGTTTTTAAAAGTTAAATAAAATAAACAGTCCTTTAGCCAGACTAAGAAAAAAACAGAGAAGACCCAAATAAATATAGTAAGAGATAAAAAGAAGACATTCATTCATCTTTTTTATGGCTCAGTAGTACTCCATGATGTACATATACTATATTTTATTAACCCACATGAATTGATGGGAGACCATTCTCCTAAGTGAAGTTTTGCAAGAATAGAAAAACAAACATTACATGTACTCACTATTAAATTGGAAGAACAAACTGATGAGCGTTCAAGTGCACAGAGAGAAACAAATCTCAGTAGAAAGCAGCCAGCGGGGAGAGGGGAGAAGAGGAGGGGAAGGAAACCAACGTAATGAGTACTATGAACACTTTGGGTGACAGGCACACCTATAACCAGGACTCAAGCATTACAAATATGACCCATGTAACAAAAATCATTTGTACTCCCATAATATTTTGAAATAAAAAATTATTTAAACGAAAAACTAAATGGAGATATTACAACTGATACTGCAGAGCCAAAGGATCATGAGAGACTACTATGAGCAATTATATTTCAATAAATTAGAAAAAATAGAATAAATGGATAAATTCCTAGACAAAAAACACTAGAAAGAAAGCCAAAACGTGAATAAACCAATAAAAATGAAAGAGAGAAGCATTAATAAAAAGTCTCCCATCAAATATATACAAGGTATATTCAATAAAAATTTTGTCCAAGATGATTTTGACCTTTTTACTCTTAACCTTGATTTTACAAGAAAAGTTTAATATTCTATTTTCCATCCGAAACCACCACCAATCTGTTCCATACTTTCCTCATGGCATTTTTCACCTCCTTATTCCTGAACGTATAAATCAGAGGATTGAACAAGGGAGTCAGGATGGCATAAACTACTGCCACTATTTTGTCAGAGGAGAAAGCAGATGGAGGTCGTGCGTATACAAACATGCATGGGACAAAGAACAAAACCACAACAGCAATGTGAGATCCACAGGTAGACAGAGCTTTTTTTCGCCCTTCAGAACTATGAGTTCTCAGAGAGAACAAGATGACAGCATAGGAGACAAGTAACAAGAGGAAGATTATGATACAGAAAGCTCCACTGTTGAGGACCACAAAAAGGCCAAAGATGTGAGTGTCGGTGCAGGCAAGTGACAGTAATGGATACAAGTCACAACAGAAGTGATCAATGACGTTGGGACCACAAAAGGGCAATTGGAAAATAAAGAGTATTTGTATAATGGAATGCAAGAAGCCCCCCGCCCAGGCTACCCCAATCAGAATGCAACAGAACCTGCGGTTCATGATGGAAGAGTAATGCAAAGGCTTGCAAATGGCCACATACCGATCATAGGCCATGGCTGAGAGGACAATCAACTCTGACCCACTAAAGAAGTGATCAGCAAAAAGCTGCATCATGCAGCCTTCAAAGGAGATGGTTTTCCTCTCATAAAGGGAGTCCAAAATCATCTTTGGCATGAAGACGGAGGAGAAGCATTCATCTAGGAAGGACAGGAAAGCCAAGAAGAAGTACATGGGGGATCCCAGTAGTGAAGGGGTGCTGAGGACTGTTGCTACAATTAACGTGTTTATCCCGACTATTGCAATATAGACAAACGAAAATACAACAAGTAATATTTTCTGAACATTTGGATTCTGTGAAAGCCCCAGGAGGACAAATTCAGTAACAAAGCTTTGGTTTTGCATAATTCCCAATGAAAAGGTGAAACCTCCAACAGTGGTTATCATGTAGAATCTACAGTCATGATAAAGAAAAATTTGCTTCAGTTCAAGTTGTATATAATAGTCATCAACAACTTTGCAGCACCCATGTACAAAATTATCTGAGTGACTGGTGTCATCACTGAGAACACAAAACTCGAAATTGTTGAAGGTAGTAGTGAGTTATGAGAAAAGGACGTCTGTACTTCATTAGTGACGCCTGCCATTGGCATGGAATTGGAGCATGGGTGACCAGAATGACATCCTAAGCTGGAGACTGCCTCACCTACAAATAGAAGAAAAAAATAACATACAGTTAAAATCCCCTTCAAAATCATGGCCTCTCCTCAAATATTTACTTGAGACCCTGAACTGTATCGGCCCTTTAAATGAATTAATTCACTCTTCATAAAAGAGAATTATGTGTGGAAAATGTGAAGCTGTACACATAATACATAACAAGTATGCACTCAGTGTTGAGTTTATTTTTAATCTGTCATTTTAAAATGAGAAGAGAAGTTTATAAAAATACTAATGCCTATATCAGAGTGTTATCAAGGTGACTAAGGTAGGGTTCAGGACCCACTGCCTGGAACACAGTCTGTGATCGTTCTATTGTCCCTATTTCATTGGTGGGACACTCATGCTTAAAGAGGCTAAGTTCAAGCAAACAACAGATGCTTGATCTGGGGTTTGAACACAGAACCTCTGGGTCCAGCACCCACTGGATCAACAGGGAAAGCAGTGGGATTTTCTTTTCAGCAAGAACCTCATAGTAGGGTTGAGCTTTCCACACACACTTACATGTACAAATTGGTGGCTACCACACAGCAAGGAAGAGAAACAACAAGTTGCATACAGGACAGCGTCGTGAGGCTTTATTAATTATTTGTCAATTATTTCCACAATGTGGTCAGATCTGATCCAGTATAACTACTAAGGATATATATGTTTCAAATGTATTTGACATTATCATAAAGCAGAGAAGTGTGTATATATTAATAGCTCACCTGCTCATCTCCCAGGATTATAATGAGGGTCAAATTTGAAAATGTGAAAATGTTGCTTATAATAAAGTGACCTTACCAATTGTAGTTACTATTATCTCATTTACAAAACCAGCCACCTTACCCACAGAAAGCTTTGGACTGAGTCATCCAGATAATTATCTGAACTTTGACTTTATTTTCCACATGTAGACACAGCTTCTCAGGATGATTGCCTCCTCATCTATACGTGTAACTGAAATGTATCAGTGAAATAGCACATATGTATGTCTGCATGTGTTAATATTTATATATGTAAACATATATATTTTTGCTGAAAAAATAAGTGAATAAAAAACAAGAATTATTGTGAGGCTTACAAATATGCTCATTTTTATGAATGCTACTTAGAGTTAACAGAAATAATCAAATCTTAATAAAACTAACAAATACACAATTGTGTATGTTACTATCTGTTCTTTGGCATACTTTAAAACAACCATTTGTATTATGTCTCCATGGTCGCTCTTACTGGTGTCTGCATGATGAACTCAATATCCAGTTACAAGTTGTTGCCGAGAAAACAAGAGTTCAACTAAACCCTGTAAGGTTTTGGATCAGTCAACACCCACTTACCACAAAGCAAAAAATATGAATATATGACCCAGCAGTGCTCAGACTGGCTTTGCCCCAAAGGAGGAAAGACAATGAAGTGAAATGAGTAAGAACATCAGCTCCAGACTCCCATAGACCAGGGTTCAAATCCAGGATCTTCTACTGGGGTAGAACATGTTAAAATTCTTCAAATTCTCAAAGCCTCAAGGTGCCATTTCTGTAAATGGGTACAGGAAAAATGTCTGTTGATAGGGTTCTTGTGAAAATCAGATAAGGCAACACACACTGATGCAGTAACAAGCCCAGAAGGTCATAATGAGTGGTGAGAACAATCTCCCAGAGTCATTGACGCAGAGAAGAAATGATAACATCTTCACTCCTAATTTCAGCTTTCCCATGACCAACATGGTTTTTACACATCCTGTTATAAATTTTCAAGTGTAAAACATTTTGTATGATTGGTCTCAGTACAGAGGTGACATTTTTTAAATGTACAACACTTTTGAACATCCTTCATGATTCCTAAATAAATGACTGTGGGTCTCAGACCTTCCAGGATCCACTCTTGTTCAGATAGCTTCACTGCACAAAGAAAACCTAATTGGGTGGAAATGAACAGAAGGCTCTATATTCATTGGATAATTACACGACTCTTAATTGCTTCACTTCCTTTATCCTGGGTGTTCTAAAAGGAACACTATTTTAGAATTAGAATATTCTTTATATGAACAAACCCACACTTTTTCTTTCAGGTAAAAGAATTTTCAAAGTTAGTGTTAAAACTTTGACAATGTAGAGGGTCCTCACAGTTTGTGATCACAAGGGTTATGATTTTAAATCATTTGAAAGATAATTGCCCTAAATGCAATGTGTTGTCCCAGACTGAATCCTAGAACAGAAAAATGACAACAGTGCACAAATTAGTGAAATGTGAATAAAATCTGATACATCATTAAGAATAATATGTCAATGTTCATTTAATAGCCTTGATAAATGTAGCCATGGTAATGTAAGTTGATAAGAGTAAGGGAAACAGTAGTGTAAAGTTGCTATGCTCTCTTAGTAACTTTTCTGTTAATCTAAAATTATTCCAAATGAAAAGTTCATTAAAAAGAAAAAAAATTGTTCAATTTGTGCTAGCAAAACTCAAGCAAACCCAGCTTCATTGTGTATTAGCCACGTGTCATTGAACAAATCACTATGCCTCAGCCGTCTCGGCTATAAAAGAGATAGTAACACTTGTTAAAGCTGCCTGACCCATGGAAGTAAAATAAACAATTATTAATGTATTTTGCAAAGTAGAAATCAAATATTGATGTCGGCATTAATTTTAAGCAGCATCTACCTACGGACAGAACATAAGCTAGAAAATCAGATTTGTCCTAGGAATATAACATGTGTTTTTAAAATCATGCTAACTTTTAATTATACCCATTCGAAAATTGCAATGAAACTGCTTCATTCATGTAATTCTTTTAGAAAATATATTAGTAAGTATTTTTAGAATTCTAAATATGTTTATGTTTTTTATACTGGTAACCCCAATTGTAAACATTTATTCTGAAGCTGAAATGAGATGAAGAAGTTTTAGAGTGAAAGACTATGCCATGTCATTTATAATAGTGAACATTGAGAAATATCTAAAATATTCAATGATAGGAAGAAGTTATGCAAATCAGACTATCAGAATTTAATAACACATTGTGCCATATATATAAAACAGTAAAATATGAGGAGCATTATTATTTATGAGTGTGAAAGACACTAACTGTTGTAATTATTCTGCTCATTTGTATAGATATTTTAAATATAATCTATAATCTGGAAGGAATCATAGAAATTATAGTGACTTTTTATTTGCAATGTATATATTATTATTATTAGAATATTTAACATTAATTATCAAATTAAAAAACCACAATACCATATTTTTTATCATCTAAACAGTTCAGAAAGAGGAGGAGGGATTTGGGGATAATTCATTTGCATAGATGGAACTAACATGGTAACATTACACAGAATCTTACATTAAAATTGTAAGCTCTTGTATACTTTCCATAAAAAGCCATACCATGGGACCTGCCCTCCTTGTCCTCTATGCACTCACTTGGTATCAATGTTAAATTTATATTCTCCTCTAGGTAGCAGCTTATCCTGTCCATATTTCTCCTGGTCATTCCTGATGGCCACATCCTTAATATGCTGGGGCTGCACCTCAGATTGCTTAGGTCCCCCTTGCAGCATCTCTTGGAACTGTGGCCGTGGGAAGTTGACCTCCTCATGCCCACTATCCACATTGGCTACTATTTCCTTCCCATCAGTTTTGGCAATAAAACTATTCATAGCATCATTCGTTCTTAAAATAAAATTCCTATTTCAACTTTGAAATATATATAACATTCAGAATTATAAGAGGAATTAGTAGCAAGATTGTCATTACAAGAATTTTTTTTTGAGAGAGAGAAACTTTCACTATGTCATCCTGGGTAGAGTGCAATAGCATCATCTTGCCTTACTGCAACCTCAAACTCTTAGGCTCAAACCATCCCCTTGCCTCAGCCAGCTGTGAGTACAGGTGTGCACCACAACACCAGGCTAATTTCTCTATTTTTAGGAGAGAAAGGGTCTCACTCTTGCTCAGGCTGGTCTCCATCTCCTGAGCTCAAGAAGTCCTCTTGCCTTAGCCTCCCAGAGTGCTAGGATTACATCCGTGACCCACCGTGCCCAGCCGGTAATGTTTTGTAGTTATATTTCAAGCAGGAAATTTTAGGCTCATTAAATGTGCATATGTGGCCATATCAGTCACATTTGCATACATTTCTCCAAATATTGTTGTTACAAAGAAAAAGAATAAATTAAAATCCTATTTGTAATTACTCTCCCTGTTAAGTGTCTTATATACTCCATATGTTTGATCCACGATTATTATTCAGCAATAAAAAATTTATTCCTTGCCTGTCTAGCAAAGCACATTCCTTTCCCTGAAAACCTGGGATGGTCTCTTCAAATGTCAGAATTACAGATCCTTTTCTTTCCTCTCTATATTGCTCTGTTGATTTCCCTAAATCTCTCAACTATTATACTCTTACTCTTTCTGGAATTTGAAAAACAAACAAACAAGCAGACAGACCAAAAACCAAACAAAAAAAACCCCTTTTTTCCGTTCCCCCTGGTATCTTTTCTGATCAATGCTTGAACCATCTTTTCTTCTGTTGTCTTAGTGATTCAGCTTATTTTAGGGGTGAGACAAAGCCAGGCAAATGAGCACTAAAGCAATTTAAATTTTCCTGACCAATTATGAGGCAGGAACCTAATACTATCTGTGAAATCAAATGTGCTTATGAAAATAAAGTCAACCTAGTTAAAATCAGAAGACTCTGGCTGGGCATGGTGGCTCATGGCTGTAATCCTAGCACTCTGGGAGGCCTAGGTGAGAGGATCGCTCAAGATCAGGGGTTCGAAACCAGCCTGAGCAAGAGCAAGACCCCGACTCTACTAAAAATAGAAAGAAATTAATTGGCCAACTAAAAATATCTAGAAAAAATTAGTCGGGCGTGGTGGCCCATGCCTGTAGTCCCAGCTACTCTGGAAGCTGAGGCAGAAGGATCGCTTGGCCCCAGGAGTTTGAGGGTTCTATGAACTAGGCTGACGCCATGGCACTCTAACCCGAGCCACAGAGTGAGACTCTGTCTCAAAAAAAAAAAAAAAAAAAAAAAAAAATCAGAAGGCTCCATTCTGTGTTATGAGGCAGCTTTCTTACCCTTTATGTCCTTCCTTGTGCCATTTTTAGGGTGTCCTTGTGGAAACAATAAGTGCTTTATTCTATATCAATAGAATAAATGCTTCATTCTACATCAATAATCCTGTATATGGTACAGCCAATCTTGAATTTACCGTATTATGTCAGTGTTCTTCATTTAGCCCTTAAACCACAGAAAAATCTACTTTTTAATCTAAAACATCAGGATGGGGAGAGCATCAGAATGTAAATGATAAGTGAGACTATTTTACAAAGAAATAACATGGTATTAGACAAAAAGGACAAAAATATGGACTTGTTGCTTTTCTAAGTTATTTGGATTTAATTTGCACATGAAAGGCTCAAGATAGGTCTAATTTCATTAGACTTGAATTAATTAGGTGTTTCTACCACCTCTCCCCCCAAACAAAGACCAATTTGCATTCTAACAACTGCTATTCATGGGCACTTATTATGTATCAAGTGCTGTTCTGTGGACTCCACATGTACTATTTTATTTCTATCAGCTTGGTAATATTAATATCCTCATTAAGTCTGAGCAGTCTAAGAGAAAGAAAGATTATTTAACTAGCCCAAGTGTACACAGTTCTTAAGTGATAGGTTCATGCATTGCATTGACCCTTATAGCTGGAACACAACACCCACACTTTGAAGCACTGCCTAACAATTTGAAATCCTGTCTGAAAATGCAAACCTGGGAATTATAAATCTCACCATTTTTCAGTTTCTTGCAAATTCTGGTGATGGTAATCTCCTAATCTCCAGCAGAAAAGCCCATTTGGTGGCTGACCAAAACAGGAGGGTTTTTTCTAAGCCTTCCTTCTACATCTAAGAGAGACAGAGAGAGCATCTCTGGCAGACAGGTAGAGAATGTCTCCTATGGCTTATCAAATGCTGTATTTAACATAGTCTCAGGAAAAAAATAAAGCAGCAATAGTTTCCTCCTTGGTTTCCTAACAGAATTTAAAGAAATTTCCCTGAGGGGTCATGAACCTAAACAATTGCTTCTCAACTCTCCCAGGATTTGGGAATTTCCCATCAGTATGATTTTTCAAGACAAAGTTTTATTATATGTGCTTTGACTTTTTCAAGTCTTTGCAAAACTTTTATGTTCCTAATAAATTAGGGGGTATTTTTTCTTTTGTTTTTTCAACTTCTGGTTTCTATTGAAAGATGTTTTCACTTTCCTTCATGTTCAGGAATAGAGTATTAGATATGGTGCAATGGAGTCTCAGATTTAGGGCCAACTTCTGTGCACTTATGAGGAAATGAGCTGAGTTCTGGGACAAGACAGCATCAATCCATAAGGACAACATACATTGTTTGGGGACTAGGGTAGCAATGAGTGCTTCAGCAAGAAAAAATCAAATAACTCTATTAAAAAGTGGGCAAAGGACTTCAACAGAAACTTTTCTAAAAAAGACAGAAGAATTTGGCCAACAAACATATGAAAAAATGCTCAACATCTCTAATCATCAGGGAAGTGCAAATCAAAACCACAATGAGATATCACTTAACTCCAGTGAGAATGGTCTTTATCAAAAAGTCTCCAAACAATAAATGCTGGCATGGATGCGGAGAGAGGGGAACACTCCTACACTGCTGATGGGACTGCAAACTAGTTCAACCTCTGTGGAAAGTAATATGGAGATACCTTAAAGCGACACAAGTGAATCTACCATTTGATCCAGCAATCCCATTGCTGGGCATACACCCAAAAGATCCAATGACACTCTACAAAAAAGACACCTGCACTCGAATGTTTATAGCAGCACAATTCATACTTGGGCTGTGGAAACAGCCCAAGTGCCCATCAATCCAAGAATGGATTAATAAAATGTGGTATATGTATACCATGGAGTACTATTCAGCTCTAAGAAACAATGGTGATATAGCACATCTTATATTTTCATGGTTAGAGCTGGAACCCATACTACTAAGTGAAGTATCCCAAGAATGGAAAATCAAGCACCACATATACTCACCAGAAAACTGGTATTAACTGAGCAGCACCTAAGTGGACACATACGTACTACAGTAATAGGGTATAGGGCAGGTAGGAGGGGGGAGAGGGGTGGGTATATACATACATAATGAGTGAGATGCGTACCATCTGGGTGATGGTTGTGCTGGAAACTCAGACTTGTGGGGAGAGGGGGGGAAAGGGCATTTATTGAAACCTTAAAATCTGTACACCCATTACATGCTGAAATAAAAAAAAATAAAAAATAACATTTTATGTGTAAGTATGTAAAGATTCATAGATTAATCAAAATGCTATATTTTTTTTTCCTCAGAACTGATCTTGATGTTCTATGACTTTAAAACTAAAAATACAATTTCTAGAGGAAAGGAATTTTTCTCTTTTCATATTATTGAAAAGAAGTTAGGTCAGGTCTGCTTAGTCTAAGAAAGCATAGCACTGAGACTGGAGCTTGAGGGACAACTTGAACTTAGCTCATGTCCCTTAAAAGAGGGATGACACCAAACAATTTGTTGCTTTATATATTGTTTAAACATTTTACTCTACTTACTTATATGTTTATTCACACTTCACAGAAAAATGCACAACCGATGTCATTTATCAGAAAACTCATAGCCCCAAAGTACCATCACTTCAATTATCAGTGGAATTAAGAAAGAAGCATTATTTATTTTTTTTCATTAAGATTTTATATGTGTGTCCTGGTACAGAAGAATCACCTGATATGCACCACACTCCTAGGCAGGGTGATATTTTATAAATAGCACTCAGCAGCAGACTCGACCAATTCATTTTGAAACTCTGGTTCTCATTCCAAGCCACAGTCATCATCTTCTACTTCATTCCATGTCCTGCTTTGCTTAATCCTTTATTATGTGTTTTGTTAGAGGAACAGATTAGAATAAAACAAAAATATTATTAGATATCATGTAAAGTAAAAAAAATCATATAAAATAAAAATATAATTAGAAAGATGGAGTAAGGTAGATAATATAAGAAGCATTATTTTGGTACAGTTCTGAAAAATAGGGTAAGTTGTTTTTAAATTTTAAATCAGAAAAGAGAAGGACAGAGACAGAGGGAGCCATAGCCAAGGAGAAGAAATGGCAGATGTGGGATAGTACTTTGCTTTTCTAGAATTTATCCAATAGTCTAGTCTTTCCTACTAATTTAAAATTGTCTTATCAGTTGATATTACAACTGATACTGCAAAACCCAAAAATGAAAAGGATCATTAGAGACTACTATGAACCACTATGGCAATAAATTACAGAAGCTACCACAAATGGATAAATTATTGGACCCATACAACCTACCCAGAATCAACCAGAAAGAAATTCAAAACCTGAATAAACCAATGACAAGTAACAAGATAGAGGCAGTAATAAAAAGTCTCCTAAAAGAAATGCCCAGAACCCTAGGGCTACACTGATAAATTCTACCAAGCATTCCAAGAATTAATACCAATCCTACTTAAAATATTCCAAAATATTGAGGAGGAGGGGATGCTCTCCTCCCAAACTCATTCTATGAGCCCTGTATAACCCTGTTACCAAAACCAAAGACATGACATAAAAAGAAAATCATCAGGCCTATATTTCTAATGAACATAGGGACAAAAACACTCAACAAAATACTAGGAAACAGAATTTAATAACACATTAAAAAGATTATTCATCATGATCAAGTGGGATTCATCCCAGGTATGCAAGGATGGTTCAACATACAACAGTCATTGTGATACATCTTATCAATAGAAAGAAGGACAAAAACCATATGATCATTTCAATTGATGTTGATAAGCCAATCAGTAAAATTCAGCATTCTTTCAGGATAAAACATTTCAAAAACTTGGCATAGAAGCAACTTACCTCAACATGCTAAAAGCCATCAATTGCAAACCCACAGGTAGTATCATACTGAATCAGGAAATACAGTAAAACTTTCTAAGGTCTGAAAGAAAACAAGGATGCCCACTTTCACCACTGTTATTTAACATAGCACTGGATGCTCTAGCTCGAGCAATCAGATGATGGAAAGAAATGAAGGACATCCAAATGGGAAAGGAAGAATTCAAATTATGTGTGTTTGCAGATGATATGATCTTATATCTAGAGAAAAATAACTAGAATATATAAGGAGCTTCAACAACTCAACAGGAGGAAGCAAATAATCTGATTAAAAATGAGAAAACTCTGAATAGAAATTTCTCAAGAGAAGACATAGAAATGACCAAAATATATGAAAAATTCTCAGCATCATTAGTCATCAGAGAAATGCAAATCAAAATTGTATTGAGATATCATTTCACACTAGTTAAAATGCCTTTATCAAAAAGACAGTCAATAACAAATTCTGCTAAGGATATGGAGAAGAGGGAACCCTTGTACACTGTTGGTGGGAAAGCACATTAGTGAAACTGCTATGGAGAACAGTATAGAAGTTCCTCAAAAAAACCCCAAAATAGAAGTCCCAAATGACTCAGGAATCCCACAGCAGTGTATATATCAAAAGTATGAGAATTTAGTATATTGAAAAGATATCTGCACTCCCATGTTTATTGTGGCACTATTCACAAGAACAAAGATATGAAATCAACCTAAGTGTCCATCAGTGGATGAATGGATAAAAAATTGTGTTACAGAAATTCAATGTAATATTATGTACCACAGAAAAGAATGAAATCCTGTCAGTTCCAACAACATGCATTGATCTGGAGAATATCATATTAAGTGAAATAAACTAAGCACAGATAGAAAAATCTCACATGTTGTCATTCATTTGTGGAAGCTGAATATTAAAAACCACTGATCTCAGGCCGGGCGCGGTGGCTCAAGCCTGTAATCCTAGCTCTCTGGGAGGCCGAGGTGGGCGGATCGTTTGAGCTCAGGAGTTCGAGACCAGCCTGAGCAAGAGCGAGACCCCATCTCTACTATAAATACAAAGAAATTAATTGGCCAACTAAAATATATATAGAAAAAATTAGCCGGGCATGGTGGCACATGCCTG
>VSMD01004106.1:4885-22646 GCA_008750895.1 Mirza zaza | reverse complement strand
TTTTTGAGACACAGTCTCACTTTATTGCCCAGGCTAGAGTGAGTGCCGTGGCATCAGCCTAGCTCACAGCAACCTCAAACTCCTGGGCTCAAGCAATCCTGCTGCCTCAGCCTCCCAAGTAGCTGCGACTACAGGCATGTGCCACCATGCCCGGCTAATTTTTTCTATATATATTTGTTGGCCAATTAATTTCTTTCTATTTATAGTAGAGATGGGGTCTTGCTCTTGCTCAGGCTGGTCTTGAACTCCTGAGCTCAAACGATCCGCCCACCTCGGCCTCCCAGAGAGCTAGGATTACAGGCGTGAGCCACTGCGCCCGGCCCAGATGAACTTTTAAATGTTTCATTTTCTTTTAAAAGATAAACAGTAGAAAGTCAAATCTGAAAACCTACAAAAGGTAAATGTTAACTATTTATAGGATTATTTACATGGCTATATTAAACAAAGTTATAGCTTTTATACTCAGACTAGTTTACTTTGTACAAGTAGAATTTTAAATAAACACAATTTTAATCTTTGGTGAAAACAGGAACCACTGAAGAACAGGACAAAATGGTCAAAGAAATAGATACGGCTTGAATAAACTCAGTGGCAGAAGACTGAGTTCACATTATATCAAATTATCCTCATTCCTAAGAACACAGAAATCACTCCATTATGTGGTTTAGCAGAATCTAAGCAAGTGGCTTTCGGTATGAATTATGGATTTATAAAGCAAAAGGTCAAACATTTCTAAAATGCATCATATCTACAATGTATGATTTCTGATAGAAAAATTGTGAACATAGGGAGATAAAATAATTAGCTCAAGAACCTTACAGGAATCAAGGAGAGAAATGGAAATATAATTCAAGAGCCCTCTGGGCTGTGTTCTTTCTAAGAGATCTTTGAAAGTATACTTCTCTTTCTGACCACTTCGTAGTAGCAACAGAAAGCTCAAACCACAGGAGTAATGTATCATAAGGCTCCCCTTGGAATTGTGCAGACTCTCTGGAATTTCAGACTAGGATAAAGAGTTACAGTGCAAAGATACAACTCTGATGGATGTTTAAATTCAGGACTTCAGATTTTAAAAGAAATTTACGTTCTGTCTTAGACGAACTAAATATAGTCCCAATGATATAGGAGCTATGCCACAAGATGGGGGAGCTATTTGGAAGAGTATTTCCCTAAAGTCCTACAAATCCTGTAAATGTTTACCTGGGATTATCTGAAAGTCGAAGGTAACATCTCACTACATGCTTCAGCAGACGGGCAGAAGGCTCTTTGGATAGCTGCAGGACCATCTTACCCTGTTTCCCCCCAGACAGGGGGAGGGGTTAGAAAAAACACACGAAACACAAAATAATTCTAATTGACACCAGAGCAGATTGTCCAAGAATCATTATATAAGGTTCAAAAATTATTACTTCTAGTTAGAAGACTGAAGTTGCTCAGTGCCAACTGCAAAGGGACTAAATTGTATGATCAGAAGTAGTTGCAAAGAGGGTAGATGAAAGAACTTACCAAGATCATGGCAACATGGGAGAAACGCTCATATGTCTGACATATATAAGCCAAACCAGTATCATCTAAGAGGATCTTCTGGAGGATGAATGTTGCAACCTGCAGTAAAACAAAACTAAGGAGTTCAAAAAGTTGCTCAGGCTCGTTTTCCAATTGCCTACTCACTTGGCCTGGCATGACTTTTAATCAGAAAATTGAGCAAGCAGAGATCCTTGTGTATTATACACAACTTACTCTACCATATAAACATAGTATAAAAAAATTACCATACTGAACATTACTATGTGCCAGAATTTTTCCTAAAGGCTTCACATGCTTTATCTTATTTTTATACTAAATCTGAGGTAGGTACCATTATTATTCTCATTTTACATAAAAGAGTAAGTTCTGGGTTAATTATCAAATTCTTAAAAACTCAGAGGTTTTCTTAGTTATTGAACATCTACTACATGCTAAGTATAACTGCTGATCACATGCATTTACTTTAATATTTCCAAAATGAGATATATTGTTTCCTTTCTTCATTGTTGAAATGTAAGCAATGAAGTAGTTGGAGGAAAACATAATCTCCTGGCATGGGATATGAAATATGACCTAGTAGGTAAGATATTTGGAAGAGCACAATGAAGTCTTACAGTATCTTGTTACAAACTCACTGTAAGAGCCAGAATAAGCTAAAACATTTAAATTACCATCTATACTGCAGTATTTACGAAAATGGTGATTTCCCTATGAAAGACTCAGAACATAAGTAGCGTTTTCAAGTCCCTTATTATTCCAGAGAGAGTAGAGACCGATGGTAGGAGGAAGAGATTCCTGAATTTGTGTTGTGTGAGTAGCATGTAGAATATGCTATTTTCTTCTAAATTTTTTTCCTAAATAATATATAAAAATACTAATACTTATATAGGTATTCTTGTTAGCATGGTGGATCAGAGCATAGTTAGATAGATTGTTTGGGTTCAAATCTCAGCTCCATCATTTCTCTGTGACTTTGGGCAAACTACTTAAACACTCTAAGCTTTCATTTCCTCATCCGTACTATGGAGATGACAATTGTGAGAAACTGATGGAATAATGCACATACAGTACTTAAAATATTAATAATAAGGCCGGGCGTGGTGGCTTATGCCTGTAATCCTAGCTCTCTGGGAGGCCGAGGTGGGCGGATCATTTGAGCTCAGGAGTTCGAGACCAGCCTGAACAAGAGCGAGACCCCAGTAAACGGAAAGAAATTAATTGGCCAACTAATATATATAGAAAAAAATTAGCCAGGCATGGTGGCGCATGCCTGTAGTCCCAGTTGCTTGGGAGGCTGAGGCAGCAGGATTGCTTGAGCCCAGGAGTTTGCGGTTGCTGTGAGCTAGGCTGACACCATGGCACTCACTCTAGCCTGGGCAATAAAGTGAGACTCTGTCTCAAAAAAAAAAAAAAAAAAATATTAATAATAACTGGCACATAATAGGCACTTAGTAAATGCTGCTGATTATGCAGTAATCAGGATTTATGAAATAGGAATATCATGCCTGAGAATACCAAGATCCCTTTTTACAATCTACACAGAATCAGGAGCATTACTTACTAAATAACATATATTGCCTATTGTCTATTCAATCATCACAGATCTAAATCATAGATTACCTTACCAATATACTGTGATGTTATTGGAATTTTGAGCACTTATTATAAAAAAAAATTGCTTATAGCAATTTGTTTGAGAGATCTTTTTTTTTACAGACATGGTCTCACTCTGTTGCCCAGGCTAGAGTGTAGCGATGTAACCATAGCTCACTGCAGCCTTGAACTCCTGGGCTCAAACAATACTCCCTCAGCCTCTCAAGTACCCAGGACTACAGGCACATGCCACCATGCCCAGCTAATTTGTTAAACTATTTTTTGTAGAGATGGGGTCTTGCTATGCTGCCCAGGTTGGTCTTGAACTCCTTGCCTTAGCAATCCTCCTGCCTCGGCCTCCCAAAGTGCTCAGATTACAGGTGTGAGCCAACGTTCCCAGCTAAGACCCCTTTTTAAAAAAATATACCTTATATCTCAGTCTTCTGCTGGTATTCAGGCAATGCATAACTTAAAAAATAAAAATAATTTTGGCACATGCTTTCCTAACAGAAGAATTTTGTCTTCATTAAAGAGATATCACCGGAGTAGAAAAAGGTCTTTTCTGCTGCAGCTATAAGAAGCCAACTTAAAACACTTATCCAAAGGCATCTACTAATGAAAGATAACAGAGTACAGTTGTATGCATTCCAATGTCCCTGAAATCCACTGAAATTAACAAAAGGAACTAAAATTAAGGAAGAAATGGGAGAATAAAAGCATAAACATAGATCCGCATTATCCTTTATGTATATAAGTAAAAAACTGAGGACAGAGGTACATTGCCCCGTCCTGCCCCAGCCCCGACTGGCAGACTAGGTGGAAAAGTATTTGAAAATATAGTAACTTGATTTTAAAGCTCAGGTCATATCACCTCTCTTTATATCCAAGAGACAAATAGCAATCCTCAACAGAAATGTTCCACAAGGAAATTCTGTGAAGACATACCTCAAGAAGTAACAAGTAATAATTATCTACGCCTTTAAAGAAATTGAAGAGAACATACACTTTTAAAAACATTAAAAAAAAAGAATTCTGGCCAGGCGCGGTGGCTCAAGCCTGTAATCCTAGCTCTCTGGGAGGCCGAGGTGGGCGGATCATTTGAGCTCAGGAGTTCGAGACCAGCCTGAGCAAGAGCGAGACCCCATCTCTACTATAAATAGAAAGAAATTAATTGGCCAACTAATATATATAGAAAAAAATTAGCCGGGCATGGTGGCACATGCCTGTAGTCCCAGCTACTTGGGAGGCTGAGGCAGCAGGATTGCTTGAGCCCAGGAATTTGAGGTTGCTGTGAGCTAGGCTGACGCCACAGCACTCACTCTAGCCTGGGCAATAAAGTGAGACTCTGTCTCAAAAAAAAAAAAAAAAGAATTCAAAAGGACAATATTCAAAGAATAGCTGAAAAGACATGAGATGTGAGAAGGCAGAGACTAAGAAAAAAATTTGAGTATCAAATCAAACTGCTATATATATAGAATATTTCTGGAAGGATGCAAGTAAGTGGTAATAGTGGTTATTACTGGGGAGAATAATTGAGAGGCTGAGGTAGGAGGAGATTTACTTTTATTTGTATACTTGTTTATACTATTTGAATTTTTTAACTTCATGCATGTACTGTATATCTAAAATAAAAATTTCAAAAATATCCAGGTGGGATGGCACATACCTTTATCCCAGCCACATGGGAGGTTGAGTTGGGAGGATGGCTTGAGCGCAGAAGTTTGAGGCTATAGTGTGCTACAAATGTGCCTGTGAATACTACTGTACCCCAGCCTAGACAACACAGTGAGCTCCTGTCTCTTAAAAAAAAAAAAAAAAAAAGAAATCCTAAACCTTGGGGAGGC
Organism: Mirza zaza; assembly: GCA_008750895.1. Classification (NCBI taxonomy): domain Eukaryota; kingdom Metazoa; phylum Chordata; class Mammalia; order Primates; family Cheirogaleidae; genus Mirza; species Mirza zaza. The sequence goes on along the minus strand of VSMD01004106.1, from coordinate 17,682 downwards.
AGAGACAGGAGGATCCCTTGAGCTCACGAGTTAAAGACCAGCCTGAGCAAGAGTGAGACCCCATCTCTACTAAAAATAGAAAAATCACCCGAGTGTCATAGCATGTGCCTGTAGTCCTCGCTATTCAGGAGGCTGAGGCAGGAGGATAGCTTGAGCCCAGGAATCTGAAGTTGCAGTGAACTATGATGATCCCACTGTGCTCTACTCAGGGTGACAGAGTGAGACTCTGTCTCCAAAAAAAAAAAAAAGCCAACACAACGTATAATCTAAGTTAAAAGGCACATACCGTTTTAGAAAGTTCACTTCCAGATTCCATAATGCGCAAACACAAAGGGATAATTTCTGTTGTCAATAAAAAGTTGATTACCTCTTGCTCATCTGTTTTCACCAGGGCCCCTAAAGAAAATATGGACAAACAAAATTATTTTAGAGTCAGGGTTTCCAGTTAAAATTAACTTTGCATTTTTTCTCCAGTGAGTTGTAAAATTTAAATAACATAGAACACAAACTGATTTGTATGCAAAGGGAATCAGAATCCATTTTTTATCATTAACTATGATCTTAGCTGTAGGGTTATCAGGTTGAGAAAGTTCTCTATTCCTAGTTTTCTGAGAGTTTTTAACATGAATGATGCTGAATTCTGTCAAAGACTTTTTAAGAATTCATCTACAGGAATGATCATATCATTTTTCTTCTTTAGTCTACTGATGTGGTCAATCATATTGACAGATTGTTGAAGTTGAACCGGACTTATATTCCTGGGATAAACCCTACTTGGTTATGATGATTCTTTTTATATAATATTGCTGGATTTGATTTGTTAGCACTTTGTCAAGGATTTCTGCATCGATGTTCATGAGGGATACTAGCCTATGGTTTTCTTTTCTTGTAAAGTCTTTGTTTTTTTGTTTTTTTAAGCAGAGAAAGCTATTTGAAGGTTTTTGGTTTTATTATCAGAGTAATACTGGCCTCACAGAGTTGAGAAGTATTCCCTTTTTTCCATGTTCTAGAAAAGTTTTATAAAATTGTATTTCTTCCTTAAATTTTTGAAAGAATTCACTAGTTAAGGGAGAATAGCTTAGAAGAAAAATAAACAAAAAAGACGGTGCCATGTGTATATAATCCCAGTTACCCAGCTACTCAAGAGTCTGAGGTGGGAGGATTTCTTGAGCCTAGGAGTTCAAGATGAGCTTGCACACCATAGTAAGACCTCATCTCTTGAAAAAAACAAAAGAAAGAAAAGAAATTCCAAATTCTAACTCTTTTTTTTGAGACAGAGTGTTGCTCTGTTGCCTGGGCTAGAGTGCCATGGAGTCAGCCTAGCTAACAGCAACCTCAAATTCCTGGGCTCAATCAATTCTACTGCCTCAGCCTCTTGAGTAGCTGGCACTACAGGCATGTGCCACCATGCCCAGCTAAATTTTCTATATATTTTTACTTGTTCAGCTACTTTCTCTCTATTTTTAGTAGAGACGGGGTCTCACTCTTGCTCAGGCTGCTCTCGAACTCCTGAGCTCAAACGATCTACCTGCCTAGGTCTCCTAGAGTGCTAGGATTACAGGTGTGAGCACTGTGCCTGGCCAAATTCTAACTCTTCCTATAATAATACTCTTTGAATCAAGTTCTTATTCTTCATTCTCCTTATAATTCCAGTAAATGTTTCTCTATATATGTTTAATTTAATCCTAAATGTAGGGTCTTATGGCCTTATTAATGGTGCTTGATAAGTGTCATCACGTTCCTGATACTCATTTATTAGTGAGTGAGACAACTTCAAAGACAAAAATGAACACTGGTGAACAAAAGCTGCAAGAGGCAAGACAAAACACCCAACTTAGACTATTATTATGAATGAGGATTCCAAGCTTGCAAAACAATCCTAATAACTTACCAATAACTCCAAGGCTGGTGAGCCGAAGATACTCAAAGGGACGTGTTTTGCTGACAGTGTGCAAAAAGGGGTACAAAAAAAGTGGGATGTGTGCTGCGAGAAATGCTGACCTGGAAGAAAAAAATAATCACATTCAGAGCTCAGAGCTGATTTCTAAGGATCTTGAATGTTCAAATTTCCAAGTGGTTAATTCCATAAGGACTATAACATTATCAGAGCAAGGAATCCTTAGGAAAGAATGTTATTGGTCATAGGTCTTGACCAATCATTCTCAAATGGAGTGATCCCCCCCCCCAGGTGACATGTAGCAATGTCTGGAGATATTTTTGGTTGTCACGACTGAGGGTTACTGAGTGCTATTGGCATCCAGTGCTCTGAAACCAGAGATGCCATTAAATATCCTACAATGCACAGGACAGTCCCCTCCTACCTTCCTCTTCCCACTACAAAGACTTATCTAGCCCAAAATTTCAATGGTGCCAAGGTTAGAAACCCTAGTCTATGTCAAGGTGGTTAAGAAAACACGTGATTTTTCCTACAACCAGCACCGAGTACCTTAAAAATTGATTAACTTAAAATACCCAATGGTGAATTTTAAAAAAATAGGTCATAAAATCCTATTAAATGCCCAAGAGATTTCCTAGATTACCTCTTTCACCTAATTTATGACTGAATAATAATATTCACAGGTGCATTCGAAGACAACAAAATAAAGCAGTCATTATCAGGTTTATCTGCTATGTGTAAACACACATTTTACTTTTTTATTGGAACATTTCAGATACAGTAAGCATTCTGAAAACAGTTCAATCTGCAGCTACTCTATCAGACAACTAATATAGAAATAAGGTCAGTGCCAACCTAGCACTCGTATTTCATAAGGAAACTTGACAAATAGAGGAAAGGTTTTTTTTTTTTGAGACAGAGTCCCACTTTATTGCCCAGGCTAGAGTGAGTGCCGTGGCATCAGCCTAGCTCACAGCAACCTCAAACTCCTGGGCTCAAGCAATCCTGCTGCCTCAGCCTCCCAAGTAGCTGGGACTACAGGCATGTGCCACCATGCCCGGAGAATTTTTTCTATATATATTAGTTGGCCAATTAATTTCTTTCTATTTATAGTAGAGATGGGGTCTCGCTCTTGCTCAGGCTGGTCTCGAACTCCTGAGCTCAAACGATCCGCCCACCGCGGCCTCCCAGAGAGCTAGGATTACAGGCTTGAGCCACCGCGCCCGGCCGAGGAAAGGTTTTAATAAAATGACTAGTAAATGTTTTCAGGGCCACAAGAGCCACAAAACAGATTCCTGAACAGGATTTCCCTTTTCTTAATTTTTCAGATAAGGCAGGATGGCAAAAAAGTTTTAAGTCACATGCTAATTCCCACTTGTTACAGAGGCTGTCCAGAATGCTATGTTAAGGATTCTGAATTTAAATCTGGGTTCAGGGGGAAAAAGTACTGCAAAACTATTTACTGAACTCCTATTATATGCCATACACTATGCCTCACACACAACATAGTGCCTAGTATAGATTTGGGAAGGAGAAGTGGCTGTATGCCTGACACCTTTGCTGTGATGTGAACACTGTTCCTTTAAAGTTCATTGGGTAAAAAGTAAATAAGAGTCCTGAAGATAGATACACACACACGCCACACACACAGTGTGCCTTATTGCATGCCCTTCCTCTTATTATTTGGCAAAAGTTTAGGATCATATTCGATAAAAACCTCCCCACTAACCCAAAGCACTTACCTGGTTTCTGGATGTGATGCCACACATTGTAGTAATGCCAGAGCATTGCAAACTCTGTTAGACTGGTGTGCTGTCAAGGTGGGTGGGTTGATAGATGGATAAATATTTACAATTTCCTAAAAAATGGAAACCAGTACCAGATGTGTAATAATATAGAACTAATGTATAATAATTGATGTATAAATAATAGATAACTAATCATAAAATGAATCCCTATGGTACTAAACCAAAAAAAGTAAAAAACCAGAAACCTTTTAATCCCACATATCTTACAAGAAATGAATAAAGAGAGAGAAATAAACAATGCTCCTAATCCTTTCATCACAAACATACTTGACTGAGATCAACTAGCTAAGACACTTCTACATTTGTCTCTAGGAAGATTTTTTACGGAGGCTATTGGTGTCACCTCTTCTATCCTGTAGCTATTGATGCTTTCTCTAAAGGGATCCTTATATCTTTATAATCCTTCCTTTTGTCAGAATCTTGCTTTAAGTTATAGTTATGAAATCGCTAGCCAGAAAGTGTTAATATGTCAACTGTAGTGACTCATAAAGAAGTTTGAGTTTGGTTAGGTAGCAACTACAAAATGGGAGCAGTAAGAACATGGGTCTATGAGTGGAGATATGTATAAACAACAGTGGTTATACGTACTCTCTGTCAAAAGGTGACAATTTGCCAAAAATAATTCTATTTAATTGTAGAACTTTTACAGAGAAAAATGTTCTTATAACAAAATCAGTTTCTTGGCTATACACAGTAGAGATGGAATGTGAATTTCTTTAGCTTTGAAAAGTTAATCTTATTATTAGGAATTGTGGGCAATACCTTAAAGGATGATCATTCTACTATCTTGGTATTTGGGGATTGTACCATATCAGTTTTGTTCCCACCAATGACCATTCTGGTTTGAACCAAATTTCAGTTATTTCTTCTTTTGAGATAAGGTCTCATTTTGTTGCCTAGGCTACAGTACAATGGTGCCATCATAGTGCACTGCAACCCCAAACTCCAGGGCTCAAGTCATCCTTGCACCTCAGCCTCCTGAGTAGCTGAGACTATAGGTACACAATATCATGCCCAGCTAATTTTTCTACGTTTTTTGGAGAGATGGGTGTCTTGCTATGTTACTCAGGCTGGTCTTGAACTCCTGGCCTCAAATGATCTTCCTGCCTTGGCCTCATCTCCTAAAGTGCTAGGATTATAGGTGTGAGCCACCATGCCCAACCTATTTATTCTTTAATCTTACAGCTGTTATACCTTTAACACTTTTTTTCCCCAAAATATACCTTGCAGTCCTTATAGCTTACTTTCTACCTTCTTCCCCCATCATGTAGATTTATCTTGTAATATTCCTAAAGCTGTATTTCCCAAAGTGTAGTTCTTAGACTATCTGCACCAGAATCACCTGGGGGTGGGGAAAGTGCTTGCCAAAATATAGATTTATAGGGCTCACCTCAGACTGACTAAATTGAATCTCTTGGGTAGGATCTAGGAATATGCATTTTAATAAACACCTTGAACTTTTTAAAAACAGATTCTTTTGAATGCTAATGTTTACAGAATCATCCACCTAAAGTTTTCAAATCTTTTGGGCAAAGGTAAAGAGATACTAAGTGTGATGAACAGGACTGAATTGCCACTCATGGATATATACATACCTGTAAAAGTGCTGCAATAGTACCGAATGAGTGCCACAGCATGGGTGCAAGGTCAGGAACAGATTCTCGCTTCTTACTTAGCTCCAACAAAGCATTTTCCCTTGTTTCAGGACTGGACAGCTCGTTGATCCACTGATAGATCTTTTCTCTATCCACTTGAGCCAGTGCAGTAGGCACAGGCTTCAGGTGAAAACAAGACAGAAAACATGAGTTTATTAGAGTCAAACCAAGTCTTACTCTGGTAAAAGGGCTTTAGAGGGAATAAATTTTTCATAAACACCAAGGGAGCTTTTCTAAATACATACATTTGATGTAAACTAACTCAACCTCTTTGGCAGTTATTGATGAAAATCTAAAATGCACACATACCCTTTGATAACTCCATGTTCAGAAATTTATCCTGTAGGTATGCTTGGGCTGTACTGAAGATATACCAGGATGTTTACTGTTGCAGTTTTAAAGGCAGAAAACTAACAAATATCTATCAATAAGGGACTGGTTAAATATGTATTGGCACATCTTTATAATGGAATACTATGTAGTCCATGAGACTGATGTGCTACCTAATGTACTAAGGAGGCATCTCGCAATCCTTTAAAAAAGATAACTCTCTATATAATAATACTAAATAAAAAAACAACAAAGAGGTACAGAACAGTACATATAACATATAATTTGCTTCCATTAATATTCTTACATATTTACATATGACATTTCTGGAAGGACGGATAAGGAACTGTTAACTGTAGTTACCTCTAAGGTTGGGGATCTATGTGGGAGACTTACTTTTCATTGCATGCACTAAAACCTTCAGCATAAACTTTTTTTTTTTTTACCACATCTATAATAGTTTTTGAGGGAGAAAAATAGTTACATGTTCCCCATTCATTAATGGTCCCTCCTCTGTAATTCTGACATCCCCTTTGATGGAGCAGAAAACCTGTATAATTTGGAAAAGCTAATGATTCCTCCTAACGATTCTAATATATACTCTACATACTTCCCTTTGAGAACTATTCATTACTTACTCATGTAGGAACTATATAAATTTATAGAACATGCGTTTATGATCATGGTAAAGAATCATAATGCTCCCCTCCAAATTTGAGCATTTCTATAATTCTCCATAATCATCAAATAGCTTTGTGACCTTGGTTAAGTTCCTTAATTATTCTTACATGGAAAATAGGACAGCAGACTAGACAAATGATTATAACTGCTACCTGTAAACTCTCAACTTCTAACAAATTCATGACAATTTCTACCACTATGCCCAATATTTTTTTTCAGGTAATTCCCCCCCAAACCATGAGGAATAAAACAGTGAACAGAAAAAGAGGTATATATACTTGTAAACGAGATCACTAATGCTCACAGGAATTAATTTGCTTAATTCACCTAGGTATGAAGTTGCATATTGCAGTGCTTTTTTGGAACTACATTACACAGCTTCTCACGGTACTCAGAAGTTCCCACTACACTTTAGTGTGACAGAATGATGACCTACCCATTGCACAGATAGAAAGACAAGGAACAAAAAGAACTGCCTTTGTTGAAGAACAGAATGAAGTACAAGATGGACTTTGAGGTGGACTCAAATTTACTCTACCCAAATTGAATAATGCCCTTTAAAAATAGAAGCTTGATTATATGCTTTTAGTTTGATATTTATGATTTCACTTGCCCGACAATGAACCACAAGGTGTTCTGCTAAATGGAGTGAAATACAAGGCAGCATAAGCCTTAAGTGCCTTACATTAATCTGCTAAAAGCTGTTCTGTTACTCCCACCAGTGATGCACCTCAAAGAATCATAGGCTCCTAAAGCAACAGTGTGATTGATACAAGGAATAGGGTAGCTTCCAACTCCCATCCCCACCAAAAAAGCAAAAGCATTATTGTTGAAGCACTTGCCCTTTTTATGTTGCTACAGACAGGCCCTCATCTTAGAAACTATTTTTAGAAATGTAATTCCTACCTGAAGATAGGGTATGTGTTTATTTAGAATATTACATCATCTTAAAAGCTGAGTGGAAATACAGGCTAAGATTTTTAGCTTTAAGTTCCCTGCCTATATATAGTCTCTTGGATGATCCCACAATCCAGTCACTAAAGGAGGCCTCACAGACACTGCTCTAGCAATACAGTACCTATCCTGATCGGTTGACCTTCCCCAAAATCTTGTCATACATACACCACCATCAACTAGAGCCAGTATATGACTTGTATTCAGCACCCCCATACTCAATCCTGTCCTGGTAAGCCACCATCTAGCATACCATGATTCCTGAACACCAGGCTTGTTCCCCATATATTCCCTTTCTGCGGCTGGCCTAATGCCAGCAAAGGAGATGGTGCCCCTGGCAGTGGTGCAAGCACTCTAGACGGCCAATACCTGCTGCCTACTTGGTTTCCTAAGGCCATGGCCACCTGCTGCCAGCAATATTTCACCTTGTGAAGCTACTTATGGGAAATGCAGCTTCCATTGGACTTCGGTTCTTTTTTCTTTTTGAGACAGGGTCTTGCTCTGTTGCACAGGCTTGAGTGCAGTGGATCATAGCTCACTGCAGCCTCCAACTCCTGGGTTCAAGCAATCCTGCCTCAGCTAGGACTACAGGTGCATGCCACCATAGCTGGCTAATTTTTAAAAAAACTTTTGTAGAGACAGAGGTCTTGCTATTGCCCAGGCTGGTCTTGAAGTCCTGGGCTCAAGCAATTCTCCCGTCTCAGCCTTCCAAAGTGCTAGGATTATAGGTGCAGCCACTGTGCCCTGCCTGGACTTTGGTTCTAAGGGAGCTAGAAGCATGTCCAGTGGGTGGTAATGTGGCCCTCTCAGGTACTAGCTTGATGCTATGGGTTCTGCAGCCATTCTAGCATTAGGAGGGCAGTTTGGTGTCAGGAAATATGTGGGCTAGAGATCCTCCTTTTCATCATCCTTATTGAATTTCACCACCAAATTAACAGCAGTAGTTACACCAGCTGAAGATCTGCCATGAGATGAATACAATTATTTTATTTTATTTATTTTTTATTTTTTTGAGACAGAGTCTCACTTTGTTGTCCAGGGTAGAGTGAGTGCCATGGCATCAGCCTAGCTCACAACAACCTCAATCTCCTGGGTTTAAGTGATCCTCCTGCCTCAGCCTCCAGAGTAGCTGGGACTACAGACATGCGCCACCATGCCCAGCTAATTTTTTGTATGTGTATTTTTAGTTGATCAATTAATTTCGTTCTATTTTTGGTAGAGACAGGGTCTTGCTCAGGCTGGTTTCAAACTCCTGACCTCGAGCAATCTGCCCGCCTTGGCCTCCCAGAGTGCTGGGATTACAGGCATGAGCCACCACGTCCGGCCTATAATTATTTCTCAAATAAAAATGGGAGCTAAAAACATAGTGCTTACTCTGCCATGCACTGTCCTAAATATCTCTTTTTATAGATGAGGAAACTAAGGCAAAGAGAAGTTATTTAAAACTTAAATGGCAAGCTGGGATTTGAACCCAGGCAGTCTGGCAACAGAGCCCACACTTTTAACTGCTTTGCTAATACTGCTTCTCATCTGCCTGAAAGATTAGATCTGATCTAAAATGACTTTCTAATGAACTATTTCCTTTGATCTTAGCCAATATAGCAAATATATAAAAATCTCAGACAAATATTAAAATGTTATTGCTCTGAGTTCAACAGAATCTGAAAGAATATTCAGCACCATGAACATTATCATTGATGTTAAGAGAAATCTACTATCTATTGAGATTACAAAGTACTTAACAAGTATCACTTTGAACAAGTAAATTCAAGTACTGAATTTAATGGGAAATTCAGTAAAATAGTTTGACATATTTCCCAATGTCACATTATGGTTCAGACAGGGGCATAATTTAGCTAGTAAGAACCATCAATATACTCTCACACACAAATGCACATGCAACAAACAATTTTATAACACACATATAGGAATTTTGTTGTTTTAGAGAAGGGAAAATTTTTTACACTTTCAGTTGTATATTTATATATTAACTTACACTGCCAAATTATTTTGGACATCCCCCTAAATAAAAGACTACAGTATAATTCTAGTATCTCACTAGATCTTGATGGTAATAAAAACTCTAAATGTATCTTACTCTCTTTTTGATTCCCAAGGGTTATGTAGGCACACTTTTCAGAAAAACAGAAGAATTTGAAAATTAATGTCTTCCTAAAAGGAGGTGGGGTGGGAAGCAAAAGAAGGGTAGGGTGGGTGAGAGAAGAGAAGGAACTGTGTTGTATTTTTTTTTTTTTTTAGAGTTATAACTTTGGTTCTATTTTTATCCTTTATTCAGAATACAGTGCAACATTACAGTTTCTGGTCATTAAATGAACAGACTTGCTGATATAGTATTGACAACAAGCATGCCCTGAATTCTGGGAGTAAGTGGTTTTCCAGTTCAGCGGGGAGAGAGAACAGGTAGGTGCAAGGTCTTCTCTGAAGGAGAACAGAACCGCGTTACTCAGTGAGCCACCAAAGGGTTTTGGCTTCAACCCACTAATGGCTGGAAAGAGTGCCAGTCCTGGTCAACCATCCATGATCGTCATCACAGCAAATCTGAATTTCCAATTTTTCAAATTAATTGTAGGTAGAAGAGAATAACTCCAGACAGACTGATAAATTGATCTGGGTGACTACTGAAGTGTCCTCCATTCATAAGTTGGCAAAACCTTCAGAGTGACTGTTGGAGCAAGGAGCCTTTCATATGCTCCCAGTTATTATATAGTGCATAGAGGCTGGTAAGTGTTAGCCCTGCCAGACCACCTCGTGCTACCCCTCGGAGACCACCTGTACAATTATATAACATGCCTGTCATGGTTCCGGCTGCTACTGTGTTGAGGTCATCTTCTGCACCTCGTGTTTTCTCAATGATAACACCAAATGCACTATAGAGCAAAGCTAGAGAACCTAGAGTATTAGCCCAAAGTGCCCCTTGCCTAGTCACCATATTCAAAATCTGTACATTTCTTGGTTTGGACCAGGCCATGTTCTGGGTTTCCTTCAATCCTAGCCGAAGACCATTCACTGCCCCAAATGCAGCCCCTGTCATGCAACATCCTCCTATGGTAAAGGCCAGTTTAAACCTGCCCCGGGTTTTATTAGCTCCAGTTGGTAAAATAAACTCATCTGTATCCTGTACGAGATATCGTGGATCTACATTTAAATAAGGAGACAGGGCCAGGCTCACGCTTGTAATCCTAGCACTCTGGGAGGCCGAGGCGGGCGAATTGCTCGAGGTCAGGAGTTCGAAACCAGCCTGAGCGAGACCCCGTCTCTACTATAAATAGAAAGAAATTAATTGGCCAACTAATACATATAGAAAAAAATTAGCCGGGCATGGTGGCGCATGCCTGTAGTCCCAGCCACTCAGGAGGCTGAGGCAAGAGGATCGCTTGAGCCCAGGAGTCTGAGGTTGCTGTGAGCTAGGCTGATGCCATGGCACTCACTCTAGCCTGGGCAACAAAGTGAGACTCTGTCTCAAAAAAAAAAAATAAAAATAAAAATAAAAAAAATAAGGAGACAGAGGGTTCATACCAGTTAGTGGGACGCCAGCCAAATCCGCATGCGAGTAACCGGCTCCACCGGCCGAAAAAGCCGGCCAGCCCCCCTGTAGTTTTGTTGCCACTGCCCTCGCCGCCTTCCATGGTGTCTCAGCAAACTGCCGGTCTCTTCCCGCCGCTGCCTCAGGCTGGGGTTCGGCAGTTGCTTTTCAGTAACAGCGGGACGCCCCCTGTTACCGCCACCTCCTTCACACGCTCTGTGTTGTATTTTTTTTTTAAACCTGATTTCATTTAATGATCACAAGGTGGTTATTAGCCTCATTTTCTCTTCATCCCACTCCTTTTTTTTTTTTTTTTTTTGAGATAGAGTCTCACTTTATTGCCCAGGCTAGAGTGAGTGCCGTGGCGTCAGCCTAGCTCACAGCAACCTCAAACTCCTGGGCTCAAGCAATCCTGCTGCCTCAGCCTCCCAAGCAACTGGGACTACAGGCATGCGCCACCATGCCCGGCTAATTTTTTTCTATATATATTAGTTGGTCAATTAATTTCTTTCCGTTTATAGTAGAGATGGGGTCTCGCTCTTGCTCAGGCTGGTCTCGAACTCCTGAGCTCAAATGATCCGCCCATCTCGGCCTCCCAGAGAGCTAGGATTACAGGCGTGAGCCACCGCGCCCGGCCCATCCCACTCCTTAAAGATCACCTTTAAATCTTGCAGTTCAGATGCTACAACTCTTAACTTTTAATTTACCACTATTATTTCTGAGGCTGTGGCTGATCTGGAACTCAATCTAATAGTACATATTGCTCAGTGGCAGATAAGCAAACTCGCCTGTGACTTTCCTATTGGAGATTGCCTAATTTAAAAATATTAACAATAATAATAGGATACTAATCAGGAGAGGAGAGGTTAGCATTTTTTGAGGCCCAGATCCTTTCAGAATCAAATGAAAACTATGGATGTTTTCTTCAGAAAAACACACAATTGCAAAAACACAAAAATCTACATATTTTTAGGGAATTCATAGACTCCCTGCAGTGTATCCATGGACCCAGGATTAGGAAAGCGGTTTATCAAACTAAATAGGAAAGACCTCAATTTGCAAGTAAATATATAAATGGCATGCACACTGCATTGGGGGCCCCAAGTGGCTTCAAAATCCAATTTTGCCATTTTTAGAATTATATGACCTAGGACAAGTTATTTAACTTTCCAAGCCTCCATTTTATCATTGTTTAAAGAGAGGAAACAATACTAAATAATTACCAATCTTAACTCTAAAATCTTAAAAATTACTTTATTTAGTTTTTAGCTGTTCAGTGAGAAAATAGTCTAAGAGGCTCTCTAAAAAATCAATTTTATTGAGGTATAATTTGCATATAATAAACATACACCTATTTTAAGTGTACATTTCAATGAATTTTGACAAATTTATATACTCATGTAACCACCACCAAAACAAGATACAGATCACTTCCATTACCCACCAAAAGTTCTCTAATACCCCTTTCAGTAAACCCACACTCAGACCTAGGTAACAATGTATGTTTTCTGCTATTAGATTAGGACTGCCTTTTCTAGAAATTATTAAAAGGAGGTAACATTTATTGAGTATACTATGTGCCAGGCACTGTGAATTATCTTATTCTCTAAATTCTAAGAGGAAACAGGTTAATGGAGGTGTAGCATGGTCAAGGTCACACAGTGACCTTCTAAATTGAAGAAATTATTTCTTAAGTATCAAACAACTTTCTTAAGTTTAATATTCCCTCATAACTCATTAGCAACTAGATTTGGGTAAAGAGTTCAATTACATATCTGGACATATAAAATCATTATGAAAAGTCTGATTTAGATTATTAATCATCCTCAACAATTATTTCCAAGATTAGGAAAAAAGCTCTATTATACATTACTATATATATATATATATATACATATATATATATATATTTTTTTTTTTTTTTTTGT